>JAIUZE010015202.1:0-11887 GCA_022085475.1 Heliosperma pusillum | reverse complement strand
TATATATATATATATACATATATATATATATATATATATATATATGTAGGCCATTAGATCAAAGAAATGAATGGTCAAGATTAAAATAAAAAAGGAAAGGCTGATATAAAACCTCGCAAACCCACCCATACCCTAATCAGAAAACCTATCCCCTCTCTCTACCCACTTCTCTCTCCACTTCTCCCTCAAACTCCCAGCCACCTACCTCAGCAGCCCTCGCTGCCGCTGCCGTCGCCATACCTCCACCAGCCGCCCCACTTTTCTCTCCGCTTTTTCGTTCTCTTCGTTCTCTCGCCCTCCACCAGCCAACGCCTCCCCACGCACCACCTTTACCATCTGCCGCATCCGCACACACCGTCTCACCCCTCACCTGCTGCCGCCGACCCACGCACCACCTGACCTTCTACCGCTAGCCCACGCCCCTTTTTTTCGTTTTTCCTCCTCCTCTCATCCTTCATGACTACCTTCTTCCTCCTCTCATCCTCCACGACCCACACCAGTGCACTTTACTTGATCTTGTTTTTTTTTGTGAGACTTTTTCAGATCTCTCTTTTTGAACGTGGGTGATGGTGGTGACGGGATATGGTTGTAGTTGATGTCGTTGATGGGATGGGGTGTGCGTGGGTCAGAGGGGGTGGTGGTGGTGGTGCGGGAGTGGTGCAGGGGCCTGTTGGGGTGGTGGGGGTGTCTGTGGGTAACCTGTCGGAGATGGGGGTCGTGATCAGACGCGTGGCTAGTGGTGGTGATCTGTTGGTGGTGGTGGGAGGTCGCGATGGGTAAAGCGACACCGTCTTGACTGGATTAATGTTACACACAATTATCAAAGTTACATAAAATTCGACTAAAGCCTCAAAAAATCAGACTTAAATTACATCAAACTATATAAATTCAAATTAAAGTTACATAAAATTGGATTTAAAGTTACATATATTTTGACTAAAGTTACATATAATTTGGCTAAAACCACATAATATTAAACCAAAAGTTGCACAAATTTGATTAAAGTTACTAAAAAATTGGACTAATTTTAAATAAAATTTAGCTAAAATAACCCAAAATTGGGCTAAAATTATAAAAATTTGACCCAAATTACATAAATTCAAAATAATATATTCAAAATCACATTATATAACATAACTTCAAATTTTTATATATAAAATAGCCTTAAAAGACTAAAGTTACACCCGCAAAATATTGAAATTACACTCGTTAAATAGTAATGTTACATAAACCATTTCTTAAAATTACATAAATTCAAATTAATATATAAAATTGTTTATATTAGCATAAAGTTACACCATTAAGGGAAGAAGTTACACTCAAAAATAAATAAATTTGTATAAAGTTACATTTTTGATGGTTAAAGTTACATTCGTAAAACACTAAAGTTACATAAAATTGTTATAAAGATACAAAAATTTGTTCTAAACTTTCATAAATTCAAATTTTCATTAGTAATTAGTAGGTGAGTTCATTAATGCTTCTAATCTCAACCATCCATCTCTTGTAAGATCTAATGGCTTAAATAACGACTTAAAGACACACCTAAATAAAGGGACTTACCTGAACACATCTCTCTTTCTTTCTCTCTCTCTCTCTCTCTCTATTTATATATATATATATATATATATATATATATATATAGGTTCAAATGAGTCCCTCATATATTTTGAGTCCCTAAGTCATTCTATGAGCCCTTAGATCTTTCAATGTGGGTGGTTGAGATTAAAAGCAAAAAATAACCATTACGCTAATCCATTACTTATACAGTAATTAATTTTCTCTCTCTACCTTAAAGTTGATGACATTTTAGCATTTTAAGGTGTAACTTTTGTCTTCAAGTGTAAATTTTGTTTTTCTACAAGTATACGGTTTTACAAGTGTATCTTTCATCTTTTACGAGTGTAACTTTAATCCAAAAAAGTGTAACTTTATACTAAAAACTGATTTTAAGACACGTTTTTGACATTGTACGTATTTTTAGAGTGTAACTTTAGCCTTTTACGAGTGTAACTTTAATCTAAAATAATGTATCTCTATACTAAAAAGTGATTTTAAGACATGTTTTTTACATTTTACGTATTTTTAGAGTGTAACTTTAGCCTTATACAAGTGTAACTTTAATCCAAAATAATCTAACTTTATACTTAAAAGTGATTTTAAGACAAGTTTTTGACATTTTACGTATTTTTATAGTGTAACTTTAGCCCTTTACAAGTGTAACTTTAATCCAAAATAGTCTAACTTTATACTAAAAAGTTATTTTAGTACAAGATTTTGTTATTTACGTATTTTTAGAGTGTAACTTTAACCTTTTACGAGTGTAACATTAATCTAAAATAATGTAATTTCATAATAAAAATTGATATTATGATAAATTCTTGATATTTTACGTATTTTCAGAGTGTAACTTTAGCCTTTTACAAGTGTAACTTTAATCCAAAATACTGTAACTTTATACTATAAATTGATTTTAAGACAAGTTTTTAACATTTTACGTATTTTTATTATGTAACTTTAACCTTTTACAAGCATAACTTTAATCTAAAAACCGATTTTAAGACAAGTAATTGTTAGATAAGTTTATGACATTTTAATCTTTTTTAATGGTAACTTTAGTCATTAATAGTGTAACATTTTTAAGATTGTAACTTTAGTCATTAATAATGTAACTTTAGTCATAGAGTGTGTAACTTTAGTTCATTGAAAGTGTAACCTTAGTCCTATAAGGGTGTAACTTCAATCACCGCCAACAATAACACTAACTAAACAACAATAAAAGCAACTACAACTATTTTTTACATTAAAAAAACGAGATAATATGATTATTTTTTTTAAAAATCTATTCTTATTAAAGAAATCTATAAAAAAAAATATTACTTATACATTTTAGTAGATCTAAAGGTGGAGAAAAAAGAAAAAAAAATAACAATAAATATAAAAAATAAATGATGTAAGAAAAATAAAATTAAAAGTAATAATAAATCTTACCAACAAATAAGTAGACCTAAAATAGACATAAAAAAAAAAGAAAAAAAAAGAGGAGAATCAGTCAGATCCAGTAAAATAAAAAGAGAGAGAGAGGAGAGGAGAGGCGGAAGAAGGTGGTGGCAGAAGCGGGTGGGGTATCAGTGGTGAGGTAGATGGTGGCAGGAAAGCGGGTGGTCGTGAGGGATTCAAGGTGGTGGGACAAGTGGGGGTGTCGTGGGGTGGGGGCTTGTGGGTAGTTGCGTCGTGGAGTGGCTAGGAGGAGGAAGACGAGGCGACGGTGGTGTAGTGGCGTCGTGGGCTGGCGCCATTGTGGCGACAGGTGGCTGGTGGCGGTGGCGGTGGTAGAGGTGGCGCACAAAGTAGATCTCATTTTTTTTTTCAGATCTAGCTTTTTTTGGGTGTATGTTTGCTTTGGTGAAGTTCGAGGTAGAAGGTTTTTTGATGGTGGCCAAGTGATAGGTGGTGGTGGTGGTGGTAGGGATGGCAAAAAGGTTTTTTTTCTTTCAATTTTTTTTGCATTGGTGGTGGTAAAGAAGGGAGGCTGGCGGTGAAGATGGTGGCCGGTAGTGAAGAAGAAGAGAAAAAGTGAGGAAGATTGTTGGAATGGGTCTAGTGAAAAGAGAGGAGGGTGTTTTAGAGAGATGGAGGAGATAAATATAGAGAGAATGAGTGAAATATAATGAATGGATTGTGTGAGAAGTGAGTTAATGGGACGGATGTATTCGTGGGTTAATTAGTGTGGTAGTGAGAGAATGGGTTAAACACCTCCCTAATGAGATTTTTTTGTGTTTTAGTCTAAGCCATTTATCTCCAAGATCCAAGCGCCTCTAAGAGGACTCATGGACTCACTTATATATATATATATATATATATATATATATATATATATATATATAGAGCAAAGATCAATTGAGTCCACCCCATTCCTTAGAGTCCTTGAGTCCTCTTGTAGGCCATTGGATCTTGGAGGATGAATGCGTGAGATTTGTGCTCCCAAAAACTGATTAAGGGGTTAATTTTCACTCTCTCTCATCCTCACTAATTAAACACTAATTCATACCCTAATTCAATATATAAAATTTTCCACTCAACTACTTCTCTCTCATCCCTCATAATTTCATTTTTCCTTCTCTTTCTAAAACCCAAATAAATCATTCTTACTTCCTTTCAAACCACAACCCAAATAAATCATTCTTCCTTCCTCACACCACAACCCGACCACCACTACCGCCTCCCACCACCACTGCCGCCAACACCACCCAACAACCACCTTCTCCTCGCCACCACTCACTCACCACCGACGACGACCCTCAACCCACAAACTCCACAACAATAACCCACAACCACCCCACAAAATCCACAACAACAACCCACAAACTCCAGATCTGTCGGCTACACACCACCGCCGTCGCTGCCACCACTTTCTTCTCCCTCCTTCTTCCCTCCTCTTCTCCTCTGCCGCCGACCTTCCCCCTACTTCTCCTCCACCTCCTCCCGCCGGCCTCCTCCTCCCTCCAGTCGCGCCTCTCCCGTCGTTGTTGGCGGTAGCGGTTCTGTCTTCCGTCCGCCGAATAGCCACAACCTTACTTTCTCTTCTTTTTTTTCGGTTCAGATCTACTATTGTGGGGTCTTTTTTGTGGTTGTTGTCGGTTCGTGGGTCGTGGGTAGTGTGTCGTGGGTTGCTGAAGGTGGTTGTGGGTGGTGAGGATGGGGGTGGCTGGTATTGCCTTTGTTCTCGTTTTTTTTTTTTTTTTTTAATTTCTATGTTATGTTTTTTTTTTTTTTCCAGATCTGATTAAGGGGTCTCACATGTCAATGACGTCTAGTAACACAAATATTTTATTAAAGTTACATACCTTATATATTAAAGTCACATATATAGTCTATTAAAGTAACACAAAATAGCCTTAAAAGTAACATTTTTTTTTTCCTAGATCTGAAAAAGTTACACATTATCTATTAAAGTAACACAAATTCTCTATTAAAGTTACGTATCTTATTTATTAAAGTCACATATATCGTCTATTAAAGTTACACATCTTTTTTATTAAAGTTACACATTTTATTTATTAAAGTTACACATTTTATTTATTAAAGTTACACATTCTATGTATTAAAGTAACATAAATCATCTATTAAAGTAACACACAATATTTATTAAAGTAACACTATTAAAGTAACACAAAATGACTTTAAAAAGTTACACTTGTTGATGTCAGATCTGTTGCTTTTTTAGTTTTTACTCTTGTTTTCATTTTTTTTTTGCTAGATCTACCTTTTTTGTGAGTGTGGGTTGGTTTGTGATGGTTGGATTACAGTTACATTCATAGAAGACTACAGTTACACTCATAAAGTATTACAGTTACATTCTTAGAGGACTACAGTTACACTCATAAAGTATTACAGTTACACTCATAAAGGACTACAGTTACACTCATAAAGGACTACAGTTACACTCATAAATGACTACAGTTATATTCATAAAGGACTAAATTTGTACTAAATTACATAAATTCAACATGTAATAAAATTAAAAAAATTCCACTCAAAATGACCTAAAATAACTAAAGTTACACTCGTAAAATATTAGAGTTACACTCGTAAATCATCAAAGTTACACTTGTAAAATGTTAAAATTATATAAATTCAAATTTTTATATACAAAACCGTCTCAAAAAAATTAAAGTTACACTCGAAAATCAGCAAAGTTACACTCGTAGAATGTTAAAATTATATATATTCAAATTATTATAGAGAAAACCGTCTTCAAAATTTAAAGTTACGCTCGAAAATATTAAAGTTACACTCGAAAAGCATCAAAGTTACACTCGTAAGGTGTTAAAATTGTTTAAATTCAAATTTTTACATACAAACCGCCTTAAAAAGTTAAAGTTACACTCTAAAACATTAGAGTTACACTCGCAAGCATCAAAGTTACACTCATAAATCTCAGCAACTAAAAAGTGCTTAAAAGTGATCAAAAGTGATTAATTAAAAGTAGAGAGAGAAAGTTAATTAATTAGTGCATGGGTAATTAATTAGTGATAAGTGTGTTTTCTAATCTCCCAAATCTCAGCCATCCATCTCCCTCATCCAATGGCTAGGATGAGGACTTAAGGACTCTAAGAAAATGGTGGACTCAATTGAACTGAGCTCTATATATATATATATATATATATATATATATATATATATATATATATATAGAAAGGATCAAGTGAGTCCATCTCAAAACATTGATCCATGAGTCCTCTTAAAGTCCATTGGATCATGAAAATGGATGGTTGAGATTCTAATACCAAAATTGTAATTAGTAAGGGTTTAACCTCACTCTCTCACTACTACCTTAATTAAATCACTAATACCCCATCTCTCTCACTCATTTCTTATCCAATTCATTCATTCTAAACATTTCTCCTTCTCTTTCTAAAATCCACTCTCTCTTCTCATCTTTTCTCTCTAAACTCACTCCCAACACCTTCCTCTCTTTTTCTCATCTTCTCCGCCGGCCACCGGCTTCCACCTCCGGCCACCACCCAAATCTTTAAAAACAATCTTCCTCACTGCCTCCTTAACCCCTCATCTTTAACACCACTTCCGTCCCTCCCCCTAACCCACTTCCGCCGCCTTCTTCACCACTAACCACCACCAACATGCGCCGCCTCCTTCACCACCAACATGCGCCGCCTCCTTGAACACCAAAAACCGTCTTCCTTCACCACTAACAATCACCACCAAAGCAAAAAAACACATAAAAAAACTAGATGTGGAAAAAATAATCCCAGATCTGAAACTCCGCCTCCCCACGACGCCATCACCAACAACAGCACCTTCTTGTCTCTTCCTCCTCGGCTCCTCGTCGCTTCTCCCTTCTCCTCACCATGCCTCGCCCTCCTCACAGCCTCACCCTCCTCTTTCTTTTCAGATCTGAAAATGGGGGACTGGTGGTGAAGAGAGTCGGAGGGTCGCAGGTCTGGAGGCTTGTGGTTGTGGGTGTTGGTGGTGTCGGGGCGTCGGGAAAGGGTCAAGGTATTTGGGAAAGGGTTGGGAAAGGGTCGGGAAAGGGTCAAGGTGAGGGGGTGGTGGCGTCGGGGTGAGGGTGGGGCTGGTGGCGTCGGGGTGAGGGTGGGGTCAAGGTTGTTGTTCTTGTTGTCGTTGTTGTGGTGTCGTGTTGTTGTTGTTGTTGTTGTTGTTGTTGTTGTTTTTGTTGTTGTTGTTGTGTTGTTGTTATTTAAATTTCTTTTTTTTTTTTTTTTTCTTTTTTCTTTTTTTTTTGTTTGAATTTCCAGATTTGTTTTTTTTTTTTGATATGATAAAGGAGACTTTAATAATGTCTATTAAAGTAACACAAATATTCTATTTAAAGTTACACACCTTATATATTAAAGTCACATATGTAGTCTGTCAAAGTTACACAACTTATTTATAAAAGTAACACATTTTTTTTTACTGAAGTTACACATTTCTTTTTTATGTTTTTTGTTTTTTTTTTCAAATTTGTTATGTTTTTATTTATTTATTTTAGATCTTGTTTTTTTTATGATGTTTTTATTTACAGATCTAAAGTTACACTATTTTAGACTAAAGTTACAAAATTAAGAGGACTAAACTTACATAAGTTTGGACTGAAGTAACACTTTATATAATTGAAGTTACACATGTAATGATTGAAGTAACACTTTTAATAATTGAAGTTACACAATTAACGACTATATGACTTAAGTTACATAGGTAAGGACTGAAGTTACACTAGTTTGGAGTAAAATTACACTAGGATAGATTTGTCTTGAAGTTTCATAAAAATTCAAATTTATGTAGTCGAAATCACATTTTAGTTTGAAGTTACATAAATAATGGTTGAAGTGACACTTATAATAACTAAAGTTACACTCATAAAAAGCCTAAAATCACGTAAAGTTGTCTTGAAATTTCATAAATTCAAATTTATGTAGTCGAAATCACATTTTAGTTTGAAGTTATATAAATAATGGTTGAAGTGACACTCGTAATGACTAAAGTTACACTCATAAAAAGGCTAAAATCACGTAAACTTGTCTTGAAGTTTCAGAAATTCAAATTTATGTAGTCGAAATCACATTTAGTTTGAAGTTACATAAATAATGGTTGAAGTGACACTCGTAATGACTAAAGTAACACTCATAAAAAGTCTAAAATCATATAAACTTGTCTTGAAGTTTCATAAATTCAAATTTATATAGTCGAAATCACATTTTAGTTTGAAGTTACACAAACAGACCCTGAAGTGACACTCGTAATGACTGAAGTTACACTCATAAAAAGTCTAAAATCACATAAACTTGTCTTGAAGTTTCATAAATTCAAATTTATATAGTCGAAATCACATTTTAGTTTAAAGTTACACAAATAATGGTTGAAGTGACACTCGTAATAACTAAAGTTACACTCATAAAACGGCTAAAATCACGTAAATTTGTCTTGAAGTTTCATAAATTCAAGTTTATGTAGTCGAAATCACATTTTAGTTTGAAGTTGCACAAATAATGGTTGAAGTGACACTCCTAATAACGAAAGTTACACTCATAAAAAGGCTAAAATCACGTAAACTTGTCTTGAAGTTTCATAAATTCAAATATATGTAGTCGAAATCACATTTTAGTTTGAAGTTGCACAAACAATGGAAAAGTGACACTCGTAATGACTGAAGTTACACTCATAAAATGGCTAAAATCACGTAAACTTGTCTTGAAGTTTCGTAAATTCAAATTTATGTAGTCGAAATCACATTTTAGTTTGAAGTTACATAAATAATGGTTGAAGTGACACTCGTAATGACTGAAGTTACACTCATAAAAAGTCTAAAATCACATAAACTTGTCTTGAAGTTTCATAAATTCAAATTTATATAGTCGAAATCACATTTTAGTTTGAAGTTACACAAATAAAGGCTGAAGTTACACTCATAAATCTCAGAAACTTAAATCTGCTCCAATGTGATTAATGAAAAGCTAGAGAGAGAAAGTTAATTAATTAGTGCATAAGTAATTGATTATTGTTAAGTGTGTTTTTGTCTCTACAATCTCATCCATCCATCTCCCTCATCCAATGGCTAGGATGAGGACTCATGCACTCAAAAAAAAGGATGGACTCACTAGAACAGAGGATAGTGAGAGATGGGATAGATAGGAGAGAAGGAGAGGAGAGAGAGAGAGAGGAGAGATACTGAGAGGAGGTGGGTATGAAGAGAGAGAGGAGAGAGGAGAGATTCATATCATATATATATATATAGATATTATGGAGGGTTCAAATGAGTCCTCCCTTACTCTTTGAGTCCTTGAGTCCTAATCCAAGCCATTGGATCAAGAGGATGAATGGCTAGGATTAAAACAAAATAGAGGGTCAAGATTGTGAGATACACACAATCCAATCCCTTCAAACCCTAATTTATATACCCTTTCTTCACTCATCTTCCTTCATTTTCACATTTCTCATTCTCTTTCTACCTCCTTTCTCACTCTAACATCCTCTTAAAAAAAACCAAAAAAAAGAAAACCCTAACCCACCCCCACCGGTCCCCACCCCCACCGGTTCACACCGCCACCTCCTCCACCTACGACCTCGGCTCCTCCACCAACACCGCCGCCCGCCGCCTCCTGCCCTGCCTCCGCTCCCCTGCCTCCACCCCTCTCCTCTCTGCCTTCCTCCTCTCTGCTCTCCTCCTCCCGCCTCCTTCTCCTTCTCCTTCTCCTCCTCTCCCTCTTCTCCTGCCGACCCTGCCGCCTCATCTTTTTTTTTTTTTTTTCTTTTCAGATTTGCAATGCCTAATATGTTCTCGTATTTATTTTTAAAAATTTTTCTTGTTAGTGTATGTGTTTTTTTATTGTTTTAAGATCTTGTTTTTTTTTTCTTAAATTTTGTTTTTTGTTGGTTGTTGGTGGTGGACAAAAAAATCACAACCATTTTAGATCTGAAAAAAATGGGTAAAACAGAATCATCTACCACCATTTCAGATCTCGTTTTTCAATTTTTAGATTTTTTATGTTTTTTATTGTTATTTTAGATCTCATTTTTATATTTTTTATTTTGTTTTTTAGATATACTTTGATTTTATTTTCGAGATTGACTATACTTTGTACTATGATTTTTTTTTTCTGTTTTTTTGTTGGTGCTTGGTGGAGGATGAGATTATTGTTTGTGGTGGGTGAAGACAAAAAAATCACAACCATTGTTTTTTCATTTTTTTTTTCTGATTTTGTATGTTTTTTTATTTTATTTAAGATTATTGTTTTTTCATTATGTATTTTTTGTTTCTAGATCTAATTTATTTATTTTTCAGATTCACTTTTTTTTTTTTTCGTTTTTCATTTTTTTTGAATTTCTTATAATTTTCTATTTTATTTTTATCTCGTTTTTTATTTTTTTTGTTAATGATTATTTTTAGATCTAAAATTACACAGTTATTGACTAAAGTTTCACTAGTATGTAATAAAGTTTCACTAGTATGTAATAAAGTTTCACTAGTATTTACTAAAGTTTCACTAGTATTTACTAAAAGTTCACAATTATGTACTAAAGTTTCACTAGTATTTACTAAAGTTTCACTAGTATTTACTAAAGTTTCACTATTATGTACTAAAGTTTCACTTTTATGTACTAAAGTTTCACTAGTAGTATGTACTAAAGTTTCACTAGTAGTATGTACTAAAGTTTCACTATTATTTACTAAAGTTTCACTATTATTTACTAAAGTTTCACTGTTATGTACTAAAGTTTCACTAGTATGTACTAAAGTTTCACTATTATGTACTAAAGTTTCACTATTATGTACTAAAGTTTTACTATTATGGACTAAAGTTTCACAATTATGGACTAAAGTTTCACTAGTATGTATTAAAGTTTCACAATTATGGACTAAAGTTGCACTGGACTAAAGTTATCTTATTAAGGACAGAAGTTACTTAATTAATGACTATAGTTACATTAGTATGGACTGAAGTTACACTAGAAAAGACTAAAGTTACCTAAACATGAGTTACACTATAATTGACTAAAGTTACACAGTTAATAAATGAAGTTTCACTAATAAAGTTTAAAGTTACAAAAATAATGGTTTAAGTTACACTCTTAATGACTAAAGTTAGCCTCATAAAAAAGCAAAAATTACATAAACTTATCTTAAAGTTACATAAATTCAAATTTATATACTCGAAATCACATTTTATTTTAAAGTTACACAAATAATGGTTGAAGTTACACTTTTAATGACTAAAGTTACCCTCATAAAAAGGTAAAAATCACATAAATTTATCTTAAAGTTACATAAATTAAAATTTATATACTCGAAATCACATTTTAGTTTAAAGTTACAAAAATAATGGTTGAAGTTACACTTTTAATGACTAAAGTTACCCTCATAAAAAGGTAAAAATCACATAAACTTATCTTAAAGTTACATAAATTCAAATTTATATACTCGAAATCACATTTTATTTTGAAGTTACACAAATAATGGTTAAAGTTACACTCTTAATGACTAAAGTTACCCTCATAAAAAGGCAAAAATCACATAAACTTATCTTAAAGTTACATAAATTCAAATTTATATACTCGAAATCACATTTTATTTTGAAGTTACACAAATAATGGTTGAAGTTACACTTTTAATGACTAAAGTTACATCATTATGTACTCGTAATGTAGGTGAAAGTCATTAAAACCCACTCATTTGGTTCTAATCTTGTCCCTTCATTTGGTTCTAATCTTGTCCATTCATTTTTCTTTTAATCTTAGCCTTCCATCTTGTTCTAATCTTGTCCCTCCATCTCTTTCATCCAAAGGGCAAGATGAGGACTCATGGACTCAATTTTGAAGGTGGACTCATTATAACTTGCCTATATATATATATATATATATATAT
>JAIUZE010015200.1:0-19674 GCA_022085475.1 Heliosperma pusillum | reverse complement strand
TTTATCTGAGCCAATAAAATGTTTGTGTCACTTACTGCAATTTCTGACCCGGAGCCACAAAATACCGAAAATCGTGTATTAGGCTGTAATTTGGGCCGTTCGGGAGGTCGTACTGGGGCTGCGTTTCAGTTTCTCATTATTTTTGAACCACGTGTCCTGGGCCGTTGTAGAAGTTACCAAGTTCGATTAAACCATCAGATAACACGTTTTTATCAATTTTCTCGATAAAACGAGTTACCCAGGAAAAACGTTTATCGCATACTGACACCCTCAAATCTCCTCCGTTTATGCTCAAAATTTGCGTGGGAGCTTTATCTGAGCCAATAAAATGTTTGTGTCATTTACTGCAATTTCTGACCCGGGGCCACAAAATACCGAAAATCGTGTATTATATGCTGTAATTTGGGCCATTCGGGAGGTCATACTGGTCTGCGTTTCACTTTCTCATGCTTTTTGAACCACGTGTCCTGGGCCGTGGTAGAAGTTATCTTGTTCGATTAAACCATCAGATAACACGTATTTATCCATTTTCTCGATAAAACGAGTTAACCCGGAAAAACGTTTATCGCATACTGACACCCTTAAATCTCCTCCGTTTATGCTCAAAATTTGCGTGGGAGCTTTATCTGAGCCAATAAAATGTTTGTGTCACTTACTGCAATTTCTGACCCGGAGCCACAAAATACCGAAAATCGTGTATTAGGCTGTAATTTGGGCCGTTCGGAAAGTCGTACTGGGGCTGCGTTTCAGTTTCTCATGATTTTTGAACCACGTGTCCTGGGCCGTTGTAGAAGTTACCGTGTTCGATTAAACCATCAGATAACACGTTTTTATCCATTTTCTCGATAAACCGAGTTACCCCCGAAAAACGTTTACGCATACGGACTCCCTAAAATCTCCTCTGTTTATGCTCAAAATTTGCAAGGGAGCTTTATCTGAGCCAATAAAATGTTTGTGTGATTTAGTGCCATTTCAGCAACGGGGCCACAAAATACCGAAAATCGTGTATTATAGGCTGTAATTTGGGCCGTTCGGGTGGTCGTACTGGGCTGCGTTTCATTTTCTCATGATTTTTGAACCACGTGTCCTGGGCCATGTTAGAAGTTACCATGTTCGATAAAACCATCGGTTAACACGTATTTATCCATTTTCTCGATAAACCGTGTTACCCCTGAAAAACGTTTATCGCATAACGAAACCCTCAAATCTCCTTCGTTTATGCTCAAAATATGCGTGAAAGTTTATCTGAGACAATAAATTGTTTGTGTGATTTACTGCCATTTCTGATCCGGGGCCACAAAATACTAAAAACCGTCTATTATAGGCTTTAATTTGGGCCGTTTGGGAGGTCGTGTTGGGCTGCGTTTCAGTTTCTCACGATTTTTGTACCACGTGTCCTGGGACGTGGTAGAAGTTACCATGTTCGATTAAAACATCAGAAACAACGTATTTATCCATTTTCTCGATAAACCGAGTTATCCCGAAAAACGTTTATCGCATACGGACACCCTCAAATATCCTCCGTTTATGCTCAAATTTTGTGTGGGAGCTTTATCTGAGCCAATAAAATGTTTGTGTGATTTACTGCCATTTCTGACCCGGGGCCACAAAATACCGAAAATCGTGTATTATATGCTGTAATTGAGGTCGTTCGGGAGGTCGTACTGGGGCTGCGTTTCAGTTTCTCATGATTTTTGAACAACGTACCCTGGGCTGTTGTAGAAGTTACCCTGTTCGATTAAACCATCAGATAACACGTATTTATCCATTTTTTCGATAAACTGAGTTACACCCGAAAAACGTTTATCAAATACAGACACCCTCAAATCTCCTCCGTTTATGCTCAAAATTTGCGTGGGAGCTTTTTTTGAGCCAATAAAATGTTTGTGTTATTTACTGCCATTTCTTACCTAGGGCCACAAAATACCGAAAATCGTGTATTAGGCTGTAATTTGTGCCGTTCGGGAGGTCGTACTGGGCTGCGGTTCAGTTATTCATGATTTTTGAACCACGTGTCCGTGGTAAAAGTTACAATGTTCGATTAAACCATCATATGACATGTATTTATGCATTTTCTCGATAAACCGTGTTACCCTTGAAAAAACGTTTATCGCTTACGGACACCCTCAAATCTCCTCCGTTTATGCTCAAAATTTGCGTGGAAGCTTTATCTGAGCCAATAAAATGTTTGTGTGATTTACTGCCATTTCTGACCCGGGGCCACAAAATATCAAAAACCGTGTATTATAGGCTGTAATTTGGGCCGTTTGGGAGGTCGTACTGGGTTGCGTTTCAGTTTTTCACGATTTTTGTGCCACGTGTCCTGGGCCGTGGCAGAAGTTACCATGTTCGATTAAATCATCAGATAACACGTATTTATCCATTTTCTCGATAAATCGTGTTACCCCTGAAAAACGTTTATCGTATACCTTTACCTTCAAATCTCCTCCGTTTATGCTCCAAATTTGCGTGGGAGCTTTATCTGAGCCAATAAAATGTTTGTGTGATTTACTGCCTTTTCTGACCCGGGGCCACAAAATACCGAAATTCGTGTATTATATATAGGCTGTAATTTGGGCCGTTCGGGAGGTCGTACTAGGCTGCGTTTCAGTTTCTCACGATTTTTGAACCACGTTTCCTGGACCGTGGTAGAAGTTACCATGTTCGATTAAACCATCAGATAACACGTATTTTTCCATTTTCTCGATAAATCGAGTTACCCTTGAAAAACGTTTATCGCATACCGACATCCTCAAATCTCCTCCGTTTATGGTCAAAATTTGCTTGGGAGCTTTATCTGAGCCAATAAAATGTTTGTGTGATTTACTGCCATTTCTGACACGGGGCCACAAAATATCGAAAATCGTGTATTATAGGCTGTAATTTGGGCCGTTCGGGAGGTCGTACTAAGTTGCGTTACAGTTTCTCACGATTTTTGAACCACGTGTCCTGGGCCGTGTTAGAAGTCACCATGTTCGATTAAACCATCAGATAACACGTATTTATCCATTTTCTCGATAAACCGAGTTACCCTTGAAAAACGTTTATCGCATACGGACATCCTAAAATCTCCTCCGTTTATGCTCAAAATTTGCGTGGGAGCTTTATCTGAGCCAATAAAATGTTTGTGTGATTTACTGCCTTTTCTGACCCGGGGCCACAAAATACCGAAATTCGTGTATTATATAGGCTGTAATTTGGGCCGTTCGGGAGGTCGTACTAGATTGCGTTTCAGTTTCTCACGATTTTTGAACCACGTGTCCTGGGCCGTGGTAGAAGTTTCCATGTTCGATTAAACCATCAGATAACACGTATTTTTCCATTTTCTCGATAAACCGAGTTACCCTTGAAAAACGTTTATCGCATACCGACACCCTCAAATCTCCTCCGCTTATGCTCTAAATTTGCGTGGGAGCTTTATCTGAGCCAATAAAATGTTTGTGTGATTTACTGCCATTTCTGACACGGGGCCACAAAATACCGAAAGTCGTGTATTATAGGCTGTAATTTGGGCCGTTCGGGAGGTCGTACTAGGCTGCGTTTCAGTTTCTCTCGATTTTTGAACCACGTGTCCTGGGCCGTGGTAGAAGTCACCATGTTCGATTAAATCATCAGATAACACGTATTTATCCATTTTCTCGATAAGCCGAGTTACCCCCGAAAATTGTTTATCGCATACGGACATCCTCAAATCTCCTCCGTTTATGCTTAAAATTTGCGTGGGAGCTTTATCTGAGCTAATAAAATGTTTGTGTGATTTACTGCCATTTCTGACCTGGGGCCACAAAATACCGTAAATCGTGTATTATAGGCTGTAATTTGGGCAGCCAAGCATGAATATTTGTGAAATGGATTGAAATGCAAATGAGAAACAAAAAATGAAGCCCAATGCAAGGAGTCCACAACTCAACATAGGATGCTCATTTGGATGTTCAAGGAATCCAAAACTATGCAATTAACCGGAGAATTAAGGTGCTTAAAAGCATAGCTTAGGATTCCTAAAGCATTAAATGGAGCAATTAAGCAAATATAGCCGGGTTACTGAAACCTCGATCGGGTTTTCCATTCCCCGATCGGGGTTTGGTCTCTGTGAAATCTTCCGTTTCAAGTCCCTCTCCCTATATAAAGGAGAGGGACCTCGATACTTGGGGGCATTCTTTTCACATCTTTTTTATCAAATTGTACATCATTCGGGACTCTAAAAACACTCTTTTACATGATGTCATTAGTCATTAGATTAGGTTTAGAATAGTTTAGTTTCCATTAGTTGTTACAAATAATCCTTTAAGTATTTCAATTTATAATACAAGTTCATTTGCAAGTTAATTAGTTCCATTGTGTTCTTCAATTCCAAGTTTCATTTCCTTTGTTGAGGTAATTCTATTTCTTGTATTGTTTTGTTATTTCCTTTATCATTTCCATTATTAGTTAGTTATCATGTTTACTTATCATTTGTCATTAGATTAGTTATCATTATGCAAGAGTAGTTAGTTTGTTTAGGGAATTAGGGAAGCCATACATAAATAATATTTGCAATTGTTGAAATGAGATGTTATGATATCAAATAGTTGTTTCTATCAAATGCTTGCATTGTATTGTTAGTCTTTGATTATTGATCACAATCCTTGATTAAATTCGTTAATTCTTTCTATAAGTCGCGAGGCACGGAATCGAATTAGACTAAGCATGTGTTAGTATATTGACCTAGCCAAAGCGAGAGTTCATTAGGACCCGATCTATGGTTGACACTAATATCGAGAGGTGGGTGTCTTTAGCCTAAACAATTATCGTTATCATCAGTTTCCTAGTTTGACTTGAGCATTTACATAATTTGCATGTGTGACCCGACCTCCCTAGACTCTTTCTTTATTATTATTTTTGTTTCATAAACCCAACCAAACCAATCGATAACCGACTTTGATAGAATTCACCCCATAACAACTTGTATAGCAACTCCCGTCTCCTTGTGTTCGACCCCTATTACTATATTAATTTGTGTCTAGGGTTTATTTATCTTTGATTAGGTGTGCGATAGCCTATCACACCCCAAGGGTAAAAATTCCCGAGCCTACGAAGTACAACGGCGAACGTGACTCCAAGATAATTGACAACTTTCTATGGAGCATGGAGCGATATTTCAAGAACGTCCACATAGAGGACAAGGAGACCAAGATCGGGACATCAACGCTCTATTTGACTGGGGACGCCATATTATGGTGGAGAAAAAGGGAAATTGACATACAACATGACACATGTACTATTACCACATGGGACGAGTTCAAACTCGATTTCAAGAAGCAATTCTATCCGGAGAATGCCGCAGAACTTGCCTCGAAGAAATTAAGAAACTTGAAGCAAACGGGAACCATTCGGGAGTATATCCGGCAATATACTTCCCTATTACTTGAAGTCCAGGGTATGCCCGAAAGCCTATCTCTTCTCTACTTGAAAGACGGCCTCAAACATTGGGTTGAACAAGAACTCAAACGTAGGGGTGTGAGAACCCTAAGCGACGCTATTGCTGTAGCCGAATCTTTGGAAGACAGTTCGAGTGAGAGAAACACATACTCCACTTCGAACTCTACTAAGAGTTCAGCTTGGCAGGGAGACAATACAAGTGCTTCCTATGCGATGGATTGCATTTCGTCCGTGACTACCCAGCAAAGCAGAAATTGAACGCCATGGCGAAGGCGTGTTCGGATAAGGACGAGTCTGAACCTGAGGATTTTGAAGCCCTACACTTGATCAACAACATGTCCAAGGACCCGAAGAAGAAATCTCAAGCACACTGGGACGCTGGTGTTTGCAAGGGATCGACATCTAAGGGAGGTCGTTCGCCTACCAAGGACCACAAGTTAATGTTCGTTGATGCAATGGTAAATGGAGAGCACACTATATCTCTGCTTGATAGTGGTGCATCCCATAACTTCGTGACCGCCACCCTAGCAGCGAAGTTGGGCATGAGGATTGAGAAAGGGTGTGGTACCCTTAAAGCCGTGAACTCACAATCTATCCCTATCCATGGTACCGCTTACAATGTATCATTGTGCTTAGGCGATTGGGAGGGGACCGCGGACTTCACTGTGGTGACGATGGATGACCATGACTGTGTCCTGGGCATGAAATTCATCCAGGCCATAGCGCCCGTCACTTTTCATGGAGATGAGGCCATAATCATCAAAGGCCACATGAGGATTTCTTTAGTGCCAAGTAAGGCACGGAGAGGCAGAGCTCGTAGAATATCAACACTTCGAGCCAACAAAGATGACAGGATCGTACCCGAAGAAATTGGTACGAAGGGAAACGGGAAAGGCAAGACCAAAATCGATGAGATGCAAGTCGAGGATGGTAATGTCCTACCGTCAGATGAGATCACCAACGAAGCACCAAACACCGACATATCCATAGAGGTAAAAGATGTTCTACCATATTATTCTCTATGGACTACCCAAG
The DNA here is from genome assembly GCA_022085475.1 of Heliosperma pusillum. Taxonomy (NCBI): domain Eukaryota; kingdom Viridiplantae; phylum Streptophyta; class Magnoliopsida; order Caryophyllales; family Caryophyllaceae; genus Heliosperma; species Heliosperma pusillum. Next base: position 13,221 of record JAIUZE010015200.1, on the reverse strand, counting down.
GCAAAGTCAACAACGTGGAGGCCACTATTTCTATGGATCCGAGGGCGTTGCACAACATCCTTTCTATCAAGAGGGCCGCACGAGATTGCATTCGTTACTCCTACGTCAAAACTAGTGTCAAGCCAGACGAATACTCGGAATTCCACGAGTGCCGAGTGGCCCATGATGTTCTCATCCAAATTGGAGGTTGGCAAGGAGTGACAAACTTTATGGTTGCCGACATCGAGACTGAAGAGGTATTACTTGGTGCCGAATGGTTGAGACAAGTGGGATCCTGGCGATGGTTACTAAATCTGCTAATACTTATCGCCAACCCACAAAGCTATGATATCAAGATAAAAGAAGAATGAGTTCTACTCGGTTCACTTGCCGACCTGTCACGACAAGATGACCGACCCCTAGATGAGATTTTGGGCAAAGCCCGAACAAAGAAAAAGAAACCCGAAGAGAAGAAAGATTTCAAAGCCACAAAGGAAATCCGAGGTAGAAGACAACAATCTCTACCCACATGGAAGACGGAGGACCCTAAGCCGAAGACATCTACAAAGAAAGACGGGCCAAAAGAGAGAAGATGTTTCGCATGCAACGAGCAACACCTTGTACGTGATTTCCCACTAACGAAGAAAATAAGGGATTGGACGTCCAAGATGAACAAAGGTATTGAAGAAGCAAGCTCAAGCCACACGGATGTCCAACCGCCTAACCAAGGTCCGAGATCAAATGAGCAAGTCTCACACACCGAGAATCTATGGGATATACTGGCTAACCTTTGGGGATTCCTGATGAAGACCAAAGATCCTACCCGAAGGTTAACCTCGAGCGAACCTTAGCGTTCGTATGAAGCGTGATCGTGAGAAGCCGTCAAAACTACTATCAACGGACATGGTCACGCCATATTGGGGGTTGACGAGGACGTCAACCATTCAGGTGGAGGAGAATGTCACGTTCGCACTTTTTCGTGCATCTGTGGTGCGCCATGAAGGTTAGGAGGTGCGTAGATGCCAACCATTACGATCAAGGGCCATATTCCAAGCCCCTTGTTCACATATACACCCCTTAGCCAAATACATTGAACCTAAATAACTACCATTCATCCCCCCTTATTAGATTCATCCCCCCTTACAAAATACATCCCCTCACATGATAACCACCCAATACATCCCCCTTAGACATTACACTTGGCGCCACATATGAAGAGAAACGACATACATGAATATTGCTCGCACCTGTTCACGCCAAGCATCGCACCTGTTCGCGACATCTCAAGAGGAACGAACCCCAAGAGATGCCGCCACTCTCCAAAAGGAACGAAGGTCGCACCCCTTCGTCCCAAACACACCTATTCGGCCAAGAGGAGCATTGAAGACACCCATTCATGCATAACCTCCATATCCTAGGCCTATAAATAGGAGGCCTTATGCCTCACTTTAGGACCATCCAGAAATTCATTCAAACACATACAAATTACATACTTTGTATATATTTTAGCCTTCAATATTGTAATCTTTCCATATTAAAAGCATTGTACAAATACTTATCAATAATACTTAATCTTTCCGCTGCATTACTTTGTACTTTGCCATTTTCTCCTTAATCAAGCGAGTGATATCTTCTCAAAAAGCCTGACTCGCACCAAGTCTGCGCCTTGGCACGAGTGGCACACGCCCATTTCATACTCAAAGAAGTAAGGACGTGACACGAGGGTGAATGTTATATATTATTTGTCTTGGTTGTTTTTGTGGAAAAGTGCTTAGAGAGCTCCAAATCAATTTAGTAATAACTGTTTGATTGTGTCACTTGCAAATCTTTCTAATTCAAGCAATAGTACTTATTATGTGCGATCGCCGTATACAGTGATGAATAAAAAGTGATCACTTTATGATAAAAGTTACTCCATATCATTTTATATTAAAAAATAATTATTTTAACATAAAAATATAAAGTAGCAGCCACATTTTGAGATAAAATGCTCTTTGTTTTTTATTCATGAATAATCCCTTTTTACATCGCCAGCTCTTATCACGATCTTACAGCGTGATTAGTGTTTTAGCAAAACCTTGTCCCTGTAGTCATCATCATCGATTTCATACCCTTTATTATCCTTCTATAAGCCTATATAAGCGTGAATTTGTCATACATTTCTAATTTTATTTTACTTTAGAAAATTGTTTAATTCTTATTTATAACTCTAAGAGCTATATTTATCATTATCATTATCATAATTAGTAATTACTCGTTTTGCTAAAAGAGTTGAAATGGTTTATATATATTCCAAAAATTAAATAAAGTACACAAATTTTCATTCGTGATCGGTCTTAAGCTTGCGACGGGGCGATCAGTCGCAGATGAAACTTGCTAAATAAAGTAAAGCTAGAATGATTAATGAGTTTCTTAATATAAGCCCACATGTTATCTTCTTTATCTATTATTTTGCTTAGAGAGAAGGATACCTTAAGCCAAAAGGAGGACCATACACATGTTATTTCATCTTCTTATGGTCTTATTACATTTATTTTTGGTTCACGATATTACTTCAACAACCCACTCACTAAAGAGAGGAGGCCAACTTTTTTTTTCTTCTATTTTTAATCACGAAAGCCTAACTTTTTTCCTTGTTAAATTAAAATTACGATTATATATACTCCATTTCACGTTTTTATAAAATACCGTATATTTGTAGCATGAATTTCGTGTTATAAAAAGTACTCTTGTAAACATTTATATAGCTTTGTTTTCGTATTCTATACAAAAAGTAATTAAGTGATTGAGGCAACTAAAGTAATAAAACTCTAATCAAATGATATTTATTTCCAAGAGCACTCCAAAATAATTCACTGTAACTCATAATATGAATTCGATCCTGTGTACAACATGTTTGCCCTCGAGACTCCTTTTACCAAAAAAGAAAATTTCAATCGTAAAAAAGATACTTAAAATTTTAAATTAAACATTTGATTTACTCCGTATTTATTAATTTACCTTATTCACTCAATAATAATGAACCCTTTTAGGCTTATACCTAATAAAAATCTTCGCTATGTCACTGAATAATTCACCCGAGGCTCAAATACATCCATTCGTTCCGATTTTCACGGTATGTTCATATAACACGCAAAAATGTCTACATAATATTCGATCTTTCTGCATGAATACTAATTATCTGGTTCATATATTGGAATACATATATAAACTAATTAACTCATTTCAATATAATTTCCACGAATTTTAATTTACTTGGCATCAATTTACTTTAAGGAAATCATCATGACTTATATAGTTAGTCAAGAATGGGAAATTAAATTAGTCAAATGGTCCTCTTCAATAAACAACACGTTCGATCATAATGTCTTATCCTTATATATTTGTAACTATGCATGCCTAAAAGATACTCACACAATCAATCAACGTAAATGACAAGTCTAAGAACACTGTTATACAAATATAAGACGGTTTCACGTTACATATGAAAATCAATAATGAATCGGATCCTTATAACCGTTCTAACTTGTATCCACTATATATCATTCCAAATGATAAAATGTTCGTTTAAATAGTTTTAGACGAATTAGGACCATCTGTTCCATTCATGTCTCATTTTGTTTCCCTGATCACTACCTTTATCTCCTGGCAAGAAATGAGACAAAGAATTCGAACCCGTTTTACACTCCCTTTGTAACTTGTAAGTTACAACGGTTGTAAACGAAAATAGACGATGTTATTTCAAGAACACGACTACCCCCTTGGTCACTTTCCTTGACTAGTGTTCCTCATTGCTTTTGTTTGGTTGCAACAAAATATAAAATTCGATTCATTGGTTTGGTCTCATGTTATATGAATACAAAACTCTCACGTTATACAGCTAGACGACAATTTATCTGAAGATTTATTTGCTCATAGAATTTACTAATTAAATAACTTTTGTTTAATGATGATATATGGATTAGTTTCGATTTTCGAGACGCCTAGCTATTTTTAGTCATCTACTAAATTATAATTCTATACTTGTGAAATTATTTTTGTTACTTTTCAATTTTAATATAATAATATCTATAATTCTAGCTTAAGTATATAAATTAAAAGACAAGATAATTACTCCATTTGAGTGAAGCCACCTCAATACATCATCAATCTAACTTTTACTTTTAATTTTCCAACTATACTTTACATGCTTAAAAGTTAAAACAATCTTTTAACTAACTGCTATATGAATGCACAAATTTTAAATTTTCATCTATAGTATTGCATCGTGGATTACTTACATAACAAGTACGAGTGAATATTAATTTAAATTAATTAAATGTATCGTTGATATTGATGATAAATATATAATTAAGCTCTATGAACCTTGTTGTATTTAAATTCAATATTTACTAATTATATAATATAGAGTAGAAAATTACATAATCGTATTTTAATATAATTGTTTAATCGCTTATACCATGTTTTAATCTTTATTTATTCCTTGTCTATAGTGTTTTGAAGAAAATTATTTAAGTTTTCTTATGTCTTTCATTATAACAAAGAACTAAAAGGCAAAATATGCAATATTATTGCATGAGTCACATCATAAATAAAATCGTTAATATGTTTAAACAATTTTTGTTTTGTGAACAAGGCAACCCCCGAACACCTTGCAAGTCCGGGAACGAGGTAAGTTATCAAGGTTACCTTTGGTGGCAGGTAATAACCGCATCATTTTCGTGTAGGGAGTCGAACCCGAGACCTCTCAATTCATTGTCATTGCAACGCTTTGAGACACTCCCACACTCCACTACAGTCAAGCCACTTTGGTTAAGTTTAATCCCAACTTAAGCCACCTTTTCCTCCTTATAAATAACCACATGAATCACACCACCTTTTCAAACATGTTGTAAAGCATAAATTGAAAATCATAAGCTATAAACATGAAACCTTATTATTATTCCCTCTTTATAACCCTATACTTAACCATACTCTTTACCATACTTAACACTAATAATGCTACTAATCAAGCTACTAATTTGGATAGATTACTTAGGTCAAAGAGGTTAAAGAATAATAACCCTTCACTTGCCTCATCTCGGGCCACATTACCGGCCCATATTAAGGCCGGTCAGACGGTCCATGTATCGCCTCAAAATGGGCTTAAGGAAGCGGATAAGATCAGCTCATTGCCGGGTCAACCCGCTTCGATCGATTTTGATCAGTATGCTGGTTATGTGAGCCTTGGTCCAGCTTCTGAGAAGGCACTGTTTTATTACTTTGCTGAATCTCCTCATAATTCTTCTTCTAAGCCTTTGGTTTTATGGCTTAATGGAGGTAATAACTTTGTAATCTTTGTATTAAACTTAGTTTTTTGTTTTACAATGGTTTTAATTTACATAAATATTGTGTTAATTTTATATAACGATTTAGTGCAAAAATAGCTATTATAAACTAATCCGTTTTACATTACACTAGTGTGACACTGTACAGTAGTGTTACACGGGTTTGTGATTAACATAAACCCGTTAACTTTATTTTTACGATTTTTGAAAAGATTTATATATAGTTCACAAATTACAGACAATCTCACATAAAAGACGATCCATTTTATACAATAGTTGGTTACTCTTTATTTTATTTACTTATTTTTTATATGATCAATAGTTGGTCAACGTAATTGTGACACATTTGTATTTTATATACTCGAATTATGTTATCTTAAAATAATATCTTATGATAATTCAACACCAAATATAATCATGTATACATCACTTGTTATTGTTGCACACTTGCACTTGATGCTTATTCGCTCAAAAGCTAAATAATGCGCTAAGGTGGTGGCCTTTATTAGTGGAAAGGTAAAGACTTACGGAGTAATTGATTGGACTTATAAATCTTACAAAATAAAGCTAACATTGTATAATGGGTACCTACCATGATGTTAATTTCATGACTTTTATATCATTGTTATTAACTTATTATTGCAATTGTCTAACTTAATTAGTCTTTACTAGGTAAGAAATTTGAGTTTTCTAGGTAATCTAAGTAAGAAATTTGAGTTTTCTAGGTAATACCGTAGAAGGTTCGATTTTTATCCACGATATAGTGCATTCATTCATTCGAACCCAAATAAAAGCGATGCACCATGATGATATAGTGTAATAGACTATATATAATATCATGACGTGAATCTGTAGTATGCATGCACCGTCAAATATGAGTTTTTGTGTAATTTTCAGGACCAGGATGCTCCTCATTTGGCAACGGGGGACTATTAGAATTAGGACCGTTTAGAGTCAAAAGCGATGGAAAGACGCTATACCGGAATCCATATGCATGGAATAATGGTATGTATTGATATATTAGCATATATAACATCTCTTTATGTTTTTTATTTCAAAACTCCACATTAGTGTAAAACGGCTTTACAGGAGACTAACTGAATATCGTAATATTTCAAAACTCAATGTAAAACGACTTTGCAAGAGACTAACTGAATATCGTATCAGTCAAAGCACGACTCACAAATCAAATTTGTGCAAAATTGACAGTGGCAAATGTGATATTCTTGGAATCTCCAGCTGGAGTAGGATTCTCCTACGGAAATGAATCAACAGTATATGAACAAACAGGAGATACAAGCACTGCAAAAGATGCTTACATTTTTCTAATCAATTGGTTTGAGAGATTTCCTGAGTATAAAACTAGAGATTTCTATTTAACTGGAGAAAGTTATGCTGGTCATTATGTTCCTCAACTTGCTTACACCATTCTTGAAAACAACAAACATACCAATTTTACTCATATTAACCTCAAAGGCATAGCGGTACGTCTCACTTTATCGCATATTCTCTCCATTCCACTTTTATCGTAACTTATGTCATGTGCCAATTACGACTAATTAATGACCATAGCTTTAAATTGTTTTGTAATAATAATTTCTGTTATTGACATAATCGGGAATCACAGTTACAATATTGGGGCAGTTCATATCGACTTAGTTTGTTTTTCTAGTCTATAGGTCGATTATAGTAGTTATATCGGCCTAGGGAAACCATGTTAATTAAACATGTCATTCTTGTCACGACTAGGTGCAAACATTACATGTGACTATGTGAGTCTATTCTCTGCATATCAACATGATTTTTAGACTGCAGATGTAAACTAGTTAAATTGGTAAATTCATAAGTTGTACTCCGTAGTACTTATGACCTGAGCTCAAACCCCGTCAACATCAAAACTAAATTGCCCTTGTGACTCTCTTGACACAAAAAAATGATCGTTTTGGACTCGATGTTTAATTTTATTAATTTTTTTGCTAGGAATGATAAATGCTGTCACTTGTCGATATTTACAGGTAGGAAATGCATGGATAGACGATGTAACAAATACAGTAGGAATGTACGATTTCTTTTGGAATCATGCTATGTTTTCAGATGAAACACATACCAAAATCCTCAAGTATTGTAATTTTTCGGATGCAACAACTTCCCAAGATTGCTACAATGCCATTGAAACAGCTAGTGAAGAAGTAGGGACCATTGACATCTACAACATCTATGCTCCAGTCTGTCTAAATTCCGGGCATCAAGTCGAAGCCTATATTCTTGATTCGGTAAATCATGTCCACTTAAAATCGCCTAAAACCGAGGCTTAATACTATGTTTAAATTACGAGTCATTAGGGCGTAATTATACTTCAATGTTGGTTAAACTCTAATAACTTTGAATTTTTTCAGGTCGAGTTATATGATCCATGTGCTTCAAGTTATGTCGAAACTTACTTAAATTCAGAAGACGTTCAGAAAGCTCTGCATGTAAAACACACAAAATGGGAGTCCTGCAGGTTAATTAATTTACATTTGTAACATTTTTAATTTCTTACTTTTTTTACTGCTTAGAATTAATTATAAGTTGAGTAATTATTATTGCTAATTGTAATTTATTATAAATTAATTGAAAATTTCAGTGGATTTGATTGGCAAGACAGTCCAGACACTGTGTTACCGGTCATTCGAAAGCTCATGGCAAGCAACATTACTGTATGGATTTACAGGTAATTACAGTAAAAGTTAAGAACTTTGAAGTTAATTACATCAAATGAAGCTCAAATGATTAACCATGTAGCTTAATTTGAATTTGCAGTGGCGATGTTGACGGACGTGTACCGGTTACATCATCTAAGTACTCCATAAACACCCTTAAGCTTCCGATAAAATCTTCCTGGCGTCCATGGTACACTGACAGTCAGGTACTATACTAACATTGTCCCGAAATAAACAGAGTGCGCGGTCTTAAATATTAAATTTAAATCGTCAAATATTAATTAATGGGTTTGGAAATCGTAACAATAGATTAATTCTAAATTCTAATATGACAGCTTAACTATAATAATATTACCTCAGTATTGTTTATCTTTACGACTTTACCTCCAGTAAAAGAAAGCAAAGTGAGAGTCGGTTTTTGAGATTCCGTCATTAGAATGCTTATTCGACTACATAAAATGGTGGTGTAGGTTGGAGGATACGTTGTCGGGTACGAAGGATTGGCATTTGTGACAGTAAGAGGAGCAGGACATCTAGTTCCAAGTTATCAACCTAAGAGAGCATTGACTATGGTTTCTTCATTTTTACAGGGCACCTTGCCTCCTAAGGCTTAATGATCATTTTCTTAAGCATATACAATTATCATGTTCAATAAACTAAATATTGTGTTACATGCAAATTCGGATGCAATCTTTGTTATCAACTGTGTATGCAATATCCGAGTAAGAACCGAGGGTCGATTAACCTTAACCGTCACATGAACCTCAGCGTAGTAGGTAATTTGATATGTAGGAGAGGATACAATTAATTTTAGGCATACAAGTATACAATTGTTTATTTAATTTTAGGCATTGATAGTTTTCACATTGTTGAACATTACTCCAACAATTAATAACAACACAAAAAAAACTGCTAATTTGCTAATAATAGTTCATTGCTCTGTAAAACCCTGGCTATAACAAAACATAACAAACAATTATCATTCAAATAAATACCTCATTTCCAAAAAAATTATTTCATAACAAAAACATTAGAAAACCTCTCTTAAACCCCAAAAAAATGGCTACTCGGTCTTCCATGTGTTTGTTTGTTATGTTCGCTATCATACTAGCCATACAAACAATGTCTTCTTTAGCTCGAAAACCTGCACTTTCGAAACTCAATGCCATTGATGTTTGTTGGCGGCGCAACCCTAAATGGAAAGTGCAAAGACAACAAATGGCAAGGTGTTCGGTGGGATTTGCAGGGAAGATGACCAACAACATTGGAAAAGGAACAACTAGGTATGTTGTTACTGACCCTGGTGATGACCCTTTGAAGCCTAAGCCAGGAACTCTTCGGTATGGCGTGAGTATGATACCGGGAAGAGTATGGATCACATTTAAAAAAGATATGAACATCAAGCTTGAAAGGACCTTGGTTGTTGGAAGCTTCACAACTATTGATGGTCGAGGCGCCAGTGTTCATATTTCAAGGGGTGGTTGCATTTTGCTCCATAAGGTATTACTTTGATACAAGTACATACTGACATACATAAGATTCGTAGATGTTAGTTGGCTTAGCTGGACTCATATTCAATCACTCATGACTAGTCTTCGGAACCCATATATATAAAAGACAATTCTGGGACGAAGCTATGTTCAAATTCTACCTGGGGTCGAACATTAACCTTACTTCAATTCTAATTAAAATCATTTCCGTTCTTTTTCTTTTCTAAAAACTCGCCCGGACCTTGCCTGGCCGACTTGTTCTTAGCTTTATCCCGGTAAAGCATATAGATGCTCAAGTTTAGAGCTTGAATATGTATAGTCATAACTCATAATACAAGATTCTAAATTTTCATGCCATTCTCAGGTGACAGATGTGATCATCCACGGGTTACGGATCCACCATTGTCGGGCTCAGCCTGCAGGCTCGGTTATGGGACCAGGGGCAAAGTTGATGCAGTTGAGCGAGATGGATGGGGATGCCATAAGGCTACTTGCTTCAACAAAGGTATGGATAGACCACAACACACTATACAAATGCGAGGACGGCCTTCTTGATGTAACTCTTGGCTCAACCAACATTACCATCTCCAACAACTGGTTCAGGGACCATGACAAAGTCATGCTCCTTGGTCACGACGATGATTTTAAAGACGACAAAAACATGAAGGTCACTGTCGTGTATAATCGGTTTGGGCCTAACTGTCACCAGCGCATGCCAAGGTATCATAATCATCAATTCTCACCTTAAACATATGCAATAATTGTTTTTTGGTTTACAGGGAGTCAAAAGGCGATTTAAATGCTGACGGGATTCAACCGAGGTCATGAGCACCACCTCTCATAACTTTCCCGCTAGTTGACAGTAGCTCATATGCAATAATTGCTGAAAGTACCGACATATGAAATGGTTTTTAATTTGATATTATGCATTTGCAGAGTTCGTCATGGATATGCACACGTTGTTAACAATCTTTACTTAGGATGGGAACTCTATGCAATCGGAGGGAGCATGAATCCGAGCATAAAGAGTGAATCCAACTTGTTTGTCGCGCCATCTAAGAATAAAGAGGTAACATTCATTACGAATGTTGAAAACACCGATACTCTGATTCCAAATGTAGTCAATGTTACTAAACAGTACACTATCTAATCATGACAGATAACAAGGAAAATCAACCAGGAAAACGGAAAAGAATGGAACTTCAGATCAGTAGGGGATGTTCTAGAAAACGGAGCCTCGTTCAAGGACACAGGATCGGGTTATGTTAAACCAAATTACAACAACAAACAAGTTTTTAAAGTCGAGAATGCAAGGATTGTCAGGCAGCTAACCAGGTCTGCAGGGGCCTTAACGTTGCAGTAGAAGATCATTGTGTTAAAATTCCTTGAATGCAATGTTTTACTGGTTTTCTGTAAAGTTTACATACAGTAAATTAGAACACTTGTAAAATTAGGCATACCGAGTTTTCTTTATACAATAACAAATTTCTTTAACAATGTTCTTACAAATGTATTCTAGTAATCCTTTTTTGGCCTTCAATCAACAGCTAAATGGCAATTGCGAGGCAAATTTCCGAACCTCAAGTCACTAAAGCGGAAAATATCACAAATGTTAGGATACAAACATATAATCAGCCAAACTTCAGAACACCAACCTAAAGTTAGCTCAATCCTTAAAACACAAAAGTACAAATTTTTACTAATAATTATAAGAATTTAAACCAGTGCCTTTAACTTGTCCATTTTAAAAGTATATCCTTGAAAATAATGTTTAAGAAATTGTTAAATTGGACCAGAAATGAATATATTTTGAATTGTTTGTTACGGGTTTTGTGTTAGTTTTATTGTTTTGTTATCAATTTGTCGTTTTTTTGCTAAACACGTTACACGTGTATGAGCCTAACCGTCCTCAGTTGGTCTTCCTAAGGACCATCTTTAACTTAAGACCTCTGTAACGCTTGGTTATTATATTCGTATAGAACTTGATCGAAAAATGAAAGTAAGTCGCTGACAAATAAATTTATAAATAATGTCACTACATAAATCATCAAGTATTAAGAACAATAATTAATTTAACCCGAATACAATAATACAAATGTAATTTGATCAAATTAACAAATAAGGGACGTAACTCAAGTACTCAGCCAGTCAGCCATAGAGACAGTAGAAAATTCGTGTATGATGATGCTCTTCAATGGCTCAACGATGAGAGTGCGAATGCTAAACCCGCGACAAGATAGACGAGATTGAAATAATTTGCATTTGGTGCTCCATTCTTCACCTCCCCTGAAGAAGGTCCTCCTGCCATTGGGGACATTCCACGACCTGAAATTATTATGTCCACAAATTGATTGAGTATTAGTCGAGAAGTCGACGATTAGCTCATACATAAACACCGTGCTTCAAAATGGTCGGATGTAAACAATCTTATCTTTATGTTGATTCGACATAGACAACGATCTAACATATATATATATATATATTGTATCTCATCTCGTGTTTCATTCCTAAGGTAAGCGGAGTTGTAGTAACTTAATTGTGTTTTGACGTGTCAAACTAAGGTCCGACTCATAGCATCGTGTTCAAAAACCAATGAATCTCGGCCTAGACATAGGTTATTTTCCGTAAATTTGCGTTTAAGGTCATGACGCGCTATCAAATAATCCAACATACTAATAAAGACTTTATTTGACAAATTACATTTTTTTATCATAGTAATATGTGAACAAATAAAATCCGTATATGAAAAAACAATTGCTGTAAAAAAAATACGATATTCGATAGAGCTACCTGAGGACGATAATGAAGGTCCTTCACTTGATGATGGTGCTCCTACTGGTGCTCCCATTGGTGCTCCAATTGGTATCCCCAGTACCACTGTTTCAAATACAATGAATCAATCATACAAGTAAAAAATAAAAATTAAATATATATAGGTCGTTATCGACTGGTACTATACTTCATAATCATTCACTCGTACTTATAAGACTCGACAACTACGACATTTTTTATAAATGTACATATGAAAATAAGTCGATAATGAACGTGATCGATCGATTTCTCATTCTCCTGCAATTAAAATTGTACTCTGTACTTTTTCCGAGTATTTTTTTCTAACAGAAAAGGGAAATAAAGCCATTGGAGCTCTTTTTAGTTTTTTTTTTTTGGTGTGTAAATTGAGCCACAAACGAGAATATGATCCTAACAGGGTTTATACTCAGACCATAAATACCACCTCTCATGACTAATTTACATTACCAGTTAAGTTAACTGACATCGAATTTTTTTTTTATTGATTGGTAATGTGCAAAAATGAATAAACAACCGCTATCAGCCCGTCCACCTCGATAAAGGACATGAACTATCATAAAATCATCTCAACCAAAAGCTTAAGTTGACGGTTAGAGTTCCACGATCGATTTATATATACTCGATGAACATCACAGTTTGACTACAAAATCAACAATTTTGATGATCTCTCCCTAATTTAATTTACAAAAACGAACAATGGTCATAGCTTATACTCCGTATTTAATAAGTTGCTTTAATTTGTTGTCAGATTTTAATATGAATATGGTATCCTACCAACTGTGAATTTCGGCCTTTAATACAAACTTCCCTTATGAATTGAATGAGAAAAAGTATTAGCTACAACGGTGCAATAATAGTTTTTTTTTTTGTAGACCATTCCAGTTTAATTCGAATTCGAGCCGGGTATGACTA
>JAIUZE010015199.1:0-27986 GCA_022085475.1 Heliosperma pusillum | reverse complement strand
TATATATATATATTTATATATGAATTGATTCATGTGAGGCACCCTTCTTAGGGTAAGGCGGCTGTACCCATCCCCACCATCCAAAATAATTAGAATTGACGCACAAGATTTCGCCACATCAATTACCAAATTCCTCACCACAAAAAATAAGAAAAGGGACGTTCATTTTACCTAGCTTCTTTCTCTCTCCACTGCAAGTTTTCATCTTTTTCCCTTATTATCTACAACTTTCTTTCGATCATTGCTATTTCGTTTGTTCATCAGTATTTTCGCACAAGATTATCGCGCATCGTCTATTTCTTAATTCTACATTGTTATCATTGTGATTTCCGATCAGTTTTGAAGGTATTTTCTCAGCTAATCGCATTAATTTGTGGTTTTTGATGTGCGATTATTATTTTTCTCGATTTATTTGTCCTATGTTTTTCAATTTTTGAATATCAGTGTTCTTCTCTATCGTTTGTTCCTTCTATCTCGTCTTATTCGTGAGAATGAACTTACGATTTCTTCAATCTACTTGCGGTTTGTGCATTTTCAGATATTATATTGTGCACTTGCATATTATCGAACGTCTTCTTTTTGTTGTTTTTTTCGAAATTAATTTTTTTTATTTTCATAATTAATTGTGCATATCACACTTGAAATTAGAATTTTAAGTGGTTTTTGCTAATTATATCATGATCTACTTTTGTTAATGATATTAGTTTATGTATTTTAAGGTTAATCTACTTATTTTTGGAGTTATTATATTTCTCTCCAAAAATTCTCACTGACAATTGAATTTGCACTAAAATTTTACTTGATTGTCGAAGTTTTACTATTTTTGAAGCTATAATTTGTATATTTTCTATTTGATTGATTTTATAGAGATTGATTTCGTATCATTCAAACTTCTAGTACGTATTTTGATTGATTTTATATTTTCCGATCATTTTCCCGCTTATCCGTTTGATTCGTTCCGCTAGTTCTACTATGTATATCTCTTATACTTGATTTTTTCACACTCGTCACATTGTCTCAGTCGTGGTGTAATTTCTGCCTTTATTTTGTGAATCCTACGCCTAAGGTTTGTGAATCTTGGACTTTGTGGTGTGAGTCTAAGACCTTAGTTTGTGAAACTGCTGTGAAAATAGGAATTGACTGTGAAAGTAGGCCTTTATTTTGTGAATCTTACGCCTAAGGTTTGTGAATCTTGGACTTTGTGGTCTGAGTCGAGCACCTTACTTTGTGAAACTGCTGTGTTTTTGGTATTGACTTTGTGAAAGTAGGCCTTTATTTTGTGAATCCTGCGCCTAAGGTTTGTGAATCTTGGACTTTGTAGTGTGAGTCGAGCATCTTACTTTGTGAAACTGCTGTGAATATAGGCATTGTCTTTATGAAAGTAAGATGTATTTTGTGAATCTTACCCATATTGTTTGTGAATCTTAGACTTTATTTTGTGAAACTATATAAGATAAGGTCCTATGTTCACAACACAAAGTCTAAGATTCACACATTACCTCTTTATTGATACTTTAATGTATGTATTTGTTATTTGTTAAATGCATAAATCAATTTGCACTATATTATCTATAAGCTCAAAAGGTAGAGCATTGTACTATTGTGCAAGGTGTGGGTTCGAATCCCACATAGATAAAAAAATATAAATCTACTATTATTATAGAAGTTTGTAAATGCTAGTGTATGTTCAAAGTTAGCAATTGAATTTTTAGATTCACAAAATCGACTTAGTTACACAAAACCAGGTTAGAGATTCACAAAATTAAGTGAAAGTTTCACAAAATCAAGTGCAAGTTTCACAAAATCAAGTGCAAGCTCAATTAAGTCGTGTAAAACAAAGAGAGACAAAGTAAAGTGTTTGGGGTTTTGTCTATTTTATTTTAGAGAGAGTATTTAGACCAAATTAAAAGATAAGGAATGACCTCAAATTTTCAATCCAATGAATAAATGAAAATCAGGCCAATGATGTTTGGTGAGGCAGGCCGCCTCGCCATAATTGACGGCCTCACCTGATTCGGCCTCTATATATATATATATATAGAATTGGGATCCGGTGAGAACCACAAAGATAATGAGAACCGTGAGAACTCCGCCTTACAAAATTTATTTTTTAAAACTAATGAAATATATGGATTCGGCGTAGAATATTATGGCTAGATAACATATTTCTTGGCCAAAAATTTATAAGCTACTGACTGAAATCGAGTCGAAATAAATTTTACTCTTTTTAATGCATCTAGTAGTCAGTTTCATGTATCTAACAATTTTCATGCATCTAGTACTCATTTTCATGCATCTGGAGCTAGTTATTTTCATGCACCTAGTAATTGTTTTCATGCATGTAACAATTTTCAGGCACCTAGTGCTCGTTTTCATGCATTTAGAGTAGTCTTAGTTTACCTAATTGAATTTATGTACATTAAGTACATATTTTTTAACATAATCAATAAATTATGTTTACTTACTGCAAATATTTTGATTGAATCAACTAAACTCGTTGTAAATGATCCATCAAAACTTTCGAAACAAGATTTGGTGGAGATTTAGTGAGAGTTCTCACGGTTCTCATTATCTTAGTGGTTCTCACCGGATCCTGACCCTATATATATATATATATATATATATATATATATATATATATATATATATATATATATATATAGAGAGAGAGAGAGAGAGAGAGAGAGCTTAGTTCAATTGAGTCCACCATATTCTTAGAGTCCTTGAGTCCTCATCCTAGCCATTGGATGAAGGAGATGGGTGGCTGAGATTTGAGAGATTAAAAAATACACTTATCATTAATTAATTACCTATGCACTAATTAATTAACTTTCTCTCTCTAGCTTTAAATTAATCACTTTTTAAACACTTTTAAGCACTTTTGAGCACTTTTTAGCTGCTGAGATTTATGAGTGTAACTTTGATGTTTGCGAGTGTAACTCTAATGTTTTAGAGTGTAACTTTAACTTTTTAAGGCGGTTTGTATGTAAAAATTTGAATTTAAACAATTTTAACACCTTACGAGTGTAACTTTGATGCTTTTCGAGTGTAACTTTCATATTTTCAAGCGTAACTTTAAATTTTGAAGACGGTTTTGTAAATAATACTTTGAATATATTTAATTTTAACATTCTACGAGTGTAACTTTGCTGATTTTCGAGTGTAACTTTAATATTTTTAAGACGGTTTTGTATAAAAATTTGAATTTATATAATTTTGACATTTTACGAGTGTAACTTTGATGATTTTCGAATGTAACTTTAATATTTTTTTTAAGACGATTTATTACTTATAAATTTAAATTTATATAATTTTTTACATTTTACGAGTGTAATTGAAACAGTTTAGGAGTGTAACTTTAATTTTTTTTTAAGAAGGTTTTGTATATAAAAATTTGAATTTATATAATTTTAACATTTTACAAGTGTAACTTTGATGATTTAAGAGTGTAACTCTAATATTTTAGGAGTGTAACTTTAGTAAATTTAGGTCATTTTGAGTGAAGTTTTTTTAATTTTATTACATGTTGAATTTATATAATTTACTACAAATTTATGAGTGTAACTTTAGTTCTTTATGAGTGTAACTGTAGTCCTTTATGAGTGTAACTGTAGTCCTCTATGAATGTTATTGTAGTACTTTATGAGTGTAACTGTAACCCGACCACCACAAACCAACGATCACCGTCCTCTACCACCAACACACACCCATAAAAATGTAAATCTGATGAAGAAAAAAACAAAAAAAATGAAAACCAGATCATTTGACTAGTGTAACTTTAATAATGTACGAGTGTAACTTTAATAGAGAACGAGTATGTAACAACCCGAAAAGTACCCAATTTTTCTAGTAAAAATATTTACTGACACTTTTCAGCAAAGTTAAGTTTTTAAAATAGAATTTATTGTTTCGAGTTGTATTTTGAAATTCCGAGTTCGTATTTGGATTTCTGTATGAGAATTTCATGAAATCCCCGTTTTAGTCATCTTTGACTTTTCTTGACTTTTTAAGTCGTCTTTGACTTTTTCTTGACTTTTTAAAGTCGTCATTGACTTTTCTTGACTTTTAAGTCGTCATAAACTTTTCTTGACTTTTAGTCATCTTTGACTTTTCTTGACTTTTAAGTCGACTTTGACTTTCGTTGACTTTGCCGACTCGCCTTGTAATTTTGAAGACCGAAATTTTATTTAAAAAAATAATATTTTTAATTTATTTTTATTATGGTTTATTTGGATTTATGAAAATTTAATATAATTATTTTGAATTTATTTGGAATTAAAGAATAACTTTTACGGTTTTAACCCGAACGTCATTTAACTATCCCGAGTCATCTAAAATCCCGAAACAAACCCGAAACCCGACTTTGGCATGAGTCACACGCCCCATGTCATCTTTTTCCACTCACTTTGGATATTTTCATTCTTTTGATTAAACTAATAATAATATCTTAGATATTTATAACTTTATCGATCCGTTAACTTAAATTACGCAAATCGTTTACAAAACAGACCCGATTTCTCACCAAGCCACACGGCTCTTTGCCCTCTAATAGAGCTTGATATTTTTCTTTCTTTTGATTACAATAACATAATATCTAGATATTTGATTTAATTAACTTAATATCTAATTAATTACCTTATTATAATTATTAAACCCGAGTCAATTCCGTAACAACAATTTCAAAACCCGACTCCATATTTCTTCTATATTTACACGGCCCTCACTCACCCATTACTCACTAACAACTTTTCATTTTACAATAAATCAAATTAAGATCTAATTAATCGTTCTTCATCGTTCTTCATTCGTTTTTCGTCGTTCTTCATTCGTTCTTCGTCGTTCTTGAGCAAAATCATCATAAAACCTTCATTCTTATTCAAATCCGTCCTAACTTATATTTCTAGAACTCCTCTTACGCTCTCCATCTTCAAGTACGGTTTATTTTCAGTCCGACCAAATCGTTTTACAACACTTTAATTATGGAAAATCTATTTTTATTTCTATTAATGTTTTTCCTGTCATTTCTTATATGGGAAGATTTTGAAGACGAGTTTGGAGACTCGTATATATTAGGGGAAGATTAGAAGACGGGTTTCTTAGTTTATACTTCTTATTTTGGTGCTAATTGATTTTGCTAGCTAAGGTAACGATTCCGAGTTACTCGACGAATAAATGTTACATACTTTAGTTGTTGTTTATGATTTACGGTTTTAGTTAGTAACATGATAAGTAGTTGTTATTATTATGTTTTATGAATTTATAGCATGTTTTGTGTTCTTGACATATTTTTATGATTTGTTCATAATTATGATTTTGTATGGATGGTTGTTAAAATGGTTGTTTGATAATTAAAACATGTTGGAATTTATTTGGTGTTTGATGGGGGTAGAACCGTGTGCCATGGCTGGAAAAACCAGCCCAAACCAGCCCCAAACCAGGCCGATTCAGGCCGGTTCAGGCCCGGTCCAGGCCGGTCTGGATTGGTCCGGATTTGGTCCGTTGGTTTGGTGTCGATGTTTGATTGATTTGTTGTTGTTTTGACGGGTTTTAAATATGTTAAGCATGCGGGAAATTTTAATAAACGGTTTTAAAAATGTCAAACCAAAACAGCCCAAATGGGCCGGTTTATTCTCGGCCCAAATCAGCCCGTGGGTCCCCTTCCATGGACTTGTGACGGTTTTTTGAGTTTAATGTTAATTTATCGTGTTTTGTAATATTTAGGAAGTGGGAAATGTTAATAAGTAAAATATTTAATTAAAAAGGTTTTTCATAAAATTATTATTTCTCACCTGTTAGAAATTATAATACGAGATTATAGTTTAATTTGCTATCCTTTAAGTCAAACGGGTTTTCGTAAGATTTAATAATTCATATGTTAGAAGTTTTAATAAAATAACATGTAATGAATATGTTGATTTTATGTTCAAGTCTATGTGGTAAAGACTCTGTTTCTAGCCGGTTTGACCAAACGGGTTTGGTCAAACTAAGATCTAGTCAGCCCCGTTTTGACTGATGACCCGTCGCGGGACTCGGGTCGGGGATTTATCTTCAAGTAAGGTTGTATTTAATTAATGAATTAGCCTTAGTAGATATGAGGCGATATGTTATTTGAATATGATTTTTATATGCAATTAGTCACATGTTAGGAAGTTTTTCCCGTGACTGTTTGATTATATGGTTGGTGTCGTGTTGACTAAGTACCCATAGAGAATTATTAGTATATGGCGTCTTGACCATTCTAATTCTAAATGAGTATCTTGGACCATGACATTGATAGGCCTTACTATCTTTAACGAGCATATGGAGTTTACAGCTTGATAACTTTTGTGTTCCCGGCTTGGTGGATCTCCAAGTCGGGGCATGGCTGCCATTGTTTCCATTTTGGGAAATGGAGCCAGCTTTAGTACTAGCCAACCCTTTGGTGGATCTCCTTAGGGTACTCATGTGGTTGTATCATGAGTCTTGGGTGCGATGGATCTTCGCATTTCTCTAGGTCTGCGCAGTCTAGGTTTAGGGTAGAGTTGTATCTTGGCCATGTTATTAGGGTAACCTCTGAGCTAAGATATGTGCTTTGGATCTGGGCCATGTTTTAAAGGTAACCGCTGAGCCTAGATGTGTGCTTTGTATTTGGGGCATGTTATTAGGGTAACCGCTGAGCCTAAATATATAAGTATATCCTACCTCGTGGTATAGACTCGAGTTACAGAAGTCTTCTATTGACTGTGCTAAGAACTTATGCCTGTTTCTAGACGTATTGGTCTTTCATGTTTGTATGATTCTATGAATCTTAGAAGGTGAGATGCACGCCGGCTAAGGTTGATAGAGTTTGGATTACCGGTTGTTAACTGATTCACATGATATTATGTTTGATTAGGGTTTGAGTGTATCATGGCCATGTTAAAGGTAACCTCTGAGCTAGCATACCAGCTTCCCTACCTCGTGTTATAGATTGTAACGGTTTCACATGATAGCTTTCATATGCTAGGTTATATGTTAGTTATTTGTTCATAACATGAAAAGCATATCGTATTTGTTAAGGTTTTGTATTTTCCATATACATTGCTTTTATGTTATTCATGTTTTATTAAACTCGACATTTCGTGGCTGGGAGAACTCAGAGTTACTCCCCACTGACTGTGGCTTCCGTGTTTATATTTAATGCGGTTGGCATGTTTGTGATGCATACTTTGGGTACATTGACGAGCTAGCGAGCGAAGTATTTACCTTGGACCTATATTCGGTTCTTAGGATTGTATATTATTATACACTCTTTTATTTATGTATTTATACGGGAGATATGTCTCCCGTTTCAGATACTTTTCTTGTATAATATTATTTCCTTTTTGTTATGAACCTTTTTTCTTTAAGACACCTTCGTTATGATGAATATATTTAATGATAGGTTCCGGTTTTAAAATTTACCGATTTTCACTAAAGTGAACCTATTAGAAACGTATTCTCATCTTTTATTTATTTAAATTACTTGTTTATCTTTCCGCAAATTTGAGGGTGTCACATTGGGAACCGAGGATTTGAAGTGATAATCGAGGTAACGGTGATGGGTTACTCGGTATCACATCTCTATGTGTTTCTTATGTGTTTTAAATTAGTAATTATGATAAAGATTAGTACTTTGTTAGTTAGTGACTTAGTGTCATGAATTCATGTTCTTACATGTAAATATTGAAATTGGGTAAAGTTGATGTGTTGTGCCTTGTTGATGATGAAATGAATTTGTACCCATGTTTATGGTTGTTTCATGCTATTCAAGTTCTTATATGAAGTTTACATGTATTGATATGCTTTTGTAAGATGAAACTAGAGACACCCGTATCGGCAGAAACGGGTCTGTACCGGAACGGGACGGAACCCACTGGCTATGAGAAATTGACAGATTGATCGGCGTCGAAAAAATTAAGTGGTTTAGGCTTTTGAATTTCTTGATTTGGAGTTCGTATAAGGAAATGACGTATGTTTTACTATTTTGAGCTTTTGAATGATTATAACACCTGAAAATGAATTATTTATATTATTATGCTTATTTATCATGTTAGAACTTGAGTTGAGCCATTAAGGTGCTTTAATTGACCTTGTCAAATGATTGGATATGTTTATGATGCATTAAATGTGGTTTATTGTTGATAATTGTTGTTGAAATTGGATAAGTAACCATGGAATTTGAATTGGTTGTTGTTGATGCTGAAAATCCCGTGTATGTAATCCCAGCTGGCCGACCGGCTGCCGGTCAACCGACCGGCTGGGGCAGGTCAAAAGTGAAATGGTTGTTTCGTGGAATTTTGATAAGGCGTAAGTCCCAACCGGCCGCCCGGCCGCCGGCCAGCCGACCAACTGGGAACACTAGGTGAAATTGTTGAAATTTTGTTAGCATGCGAGTCCCAGCCGGCCACCCGACAGCAAGCCACCCGGCAGCCGGCCGACCGGCTGAGACTCCCCCTTCCCCATTATTCCTTCTTCGTTTTCTTTTGGCTTGCGTCCCCAGACGGGTAGGCGGCGGTCGGTCACACCCACCGACTGGGGATCCCCTGTATTTTTATTCAGTTGTTTCGTGTTGCTGTAGGGCCAGCCAGGAAGCCGGCTGGCACCCCGTGTAGCTTATTCTCATTTCTTTTCCATATGACTTCACATGTAATAGTTTGTATGGTTTGTTTATCTACAAACTTACGTGATAACATTAAATATTCATGTTTAGAATATATGATATCTCATATGCTTATATCACATGTTTTAAGACGGTTTTTGATATGCCCCCTCTTGAGTCGGTTCTACCTTATGTTTTGATTTGAGCACTACGTTGTTGGGAGGTGAACGCATTGCGTTGATCGAACCGACCGTCAAATGTTGTATCTTTGCTAGGTGCTGTCATTGCATGTAGCGTACCACTTGATTATGATTCTTGTGCTCTTTCCGCCTCTTTCGAGTAGTTTGACAGAATTTGGGGTACTCGGCCTCTGTGTTTGATCGAGTCTTGGATGCGAAAAGTTTATCACATGTCGAATCGGAACACGTTTATTCCGAGAGTCTGGCCACGTTTAGACTAGGACCGTATTATTATCGTCGTCCTACCGGGAGGAAATGAGTCTTTCATATACGAAACGTTTATCGTGTATGGGTTCAGGGAAACGTTTATCCCGTGGACGTGTTTTTGATCATACTTGCTATGTACATGATGCTAGTGCGTGCCATTTACCGTAAGAGTGTGCATGCTTATGTTTGACCATACGATGGGTTGTATACTTGATTGATTGGATGCCTATGATTGGTTTGTATGTCGAGTCTCAAACCTTCTCAAGCATATGTCGCTAATGGTGAGATGCAAGCCCTTAGTGTTCTATATGGTTGCCAAGGGGAGTCTTCCCCGAGTCTCGTACTGCATGATGATGATGGATGATGTTTTCCTTTACTTGTACATTGTTATTATTATAATGCTATTCTCACATCCGGCATGACATATATGTTTGCATGATTACACATGATTATATGCTTTTTTATGTGCGTTTTGATGTGACATGGCTGGGAGAACCCCGAGTTACTCCCCACTGACTGTGGCATTCATTTATTACGAATGAACAGGTTGCAGGTTGGTGTTTGCATGGGGTTGTGGCGAGTGAGCTAGCGAGCGTTGTTCTTCAGCGATTCACCCGTAGCGTGTAGTTTATATTAGTTTATTACCTTTACTATGTTTTATCGAGGGATCGACGTCCCTTGTATTTATCTAAGACACAATTTGTATAAACAATTTATTAAATTAAGTTTTGATTTTGTAACATAGTGACATTCGCGGTTTTGCTTTTAAAATTTTTAAAATCTCTTACTTTCCGTTGCAAATCTATATGTTTACTTTACTGCTAAACCGCGGGGTGTCACAGTTGGTATCAGAGCTATAACGCTCCCGACGCACATTCGTGCACCGCAACCGTAAATAACTTGACCAATGAATAATTAATGAGAGATGGGTAGACTTAAGGACCTAAGGTGGTAGTCTTTAGTGTACTTGATGTTTGTTAGGTTCTAACTTGTTTGTTGATTGTGTTGAGTTATGTTACCCTTGATTATATCTACCATCTTGAGGTAGACCGTTTGCTGGCAAGAAGGAGTATCCTTTGTCGAAGGTTGAAGATTGACGAGCCTATTTGAATAGTATTTCTTCCTCATCGATGATTTCTCTTGTCCATAATGTATCCTGCGCTCTTCTTTTATCTTGGTGCTCCTTTATCTTTCATTTTCCTCCATCCCTAGGAATTGCCCTTGTTATATTCCTCCATCATACCATTTGTGTGACAACCCTCGCGAATGCGGAAATATAAAACATACAAGCATGTGAAATAATATGCGGAAATACGGTATTTTAAAAACTTTTATACATGCAAGATAGATAATACGAGGAGTGTCAAAATATTACAAACTAAGTACGAAATAAACCAAAGAGACGAGGTCTCTCAAAATGTTAGCAAAGAACAAGTGTTTAGCAAAACTAGCTAAAATCGTCTAGAGGTGAATCATCCAGGCTAACGCCCGCTAGCTCACACCTAAACCCAAAATACCACAAGCAAAAAGCCATCCAATCAAGCAACTTGTTCATCCATGAAAAACATGAACGCCACAGTCAGTGGGGAGTAACTCCGGGTTCTCCCAGCCATATCACATTAAACGTACATAGAAGGAAATACAAAAGTAGAGCATGCATACATATAGATATACATGTGAGATACAATAAGGATAGATAGGCAATTCAACATATAATGATAAGAGCATAAGAGGTACAAGTCCGAATCCATCATGTTATACAAAGACTCGGGGAAGACACTCTTAGGCAACCGAATACGCTCACTAGGGCTTACATCTCACCGTTAGCGGTATAAGTTTGATAAGATTGAGACTCGACAAACAAACCATGCCCAGTCATCCAAATGTGATCACGATCAACAACATGGTAATCATCCATCCAAACATACCAATACATTGACGACATCTCTCACGGTAAATGATACGCACTAGCACCGTGTACATGGCAAGTATGATTAAAATCGCATCCACGGGATAAACATTTCCCTGAACGCATACACGATTCAATTCATTTCGTATATGTAGACTAATTTCCTCCGGTAGGACGATGATATAAATATCTGATCCTAGTCTAAACCTGGCCAGACTCTCGGAATAACATTTTCCGATTCGACATGCGATAAACGTTTCGCATCCAAGACTCGGTAAATCATAGACGCCGA
The DNA here is from genome assembly GCA_022085475.1 of Heliosperma pusillum. NCBI lineage: Eukaryota > Viridiplantae > Streptophyta > Magnoliopsida > Caryophyllales > Caryophyllaceae > Heliosperma > Heliosperma pusillum. The sequence continues at coordinate 16,740 of JAIUZE010015199.1, read as the reverse complement.
GTACCCCAAATTCGGTCGACATTCACGAAAGAGGCAAAAAAGAGCACAAGCATCATAACAAGTGGTACGTTCCATGCAATGACATCACCTCGCAAGTATACAACATTTGACGGCCGGGTCTATCAACGCAAAGCGTTCGCCTCCCAACAACGTCGTCATATGCCCACTAACACATGCAATCAAGCAGTAAGGATACACTCCCCGTTCCAACATTCCAGCCTTACGAACGTGGAGGTAGCCAAGGGAATGAGAGTACCAAGCACATAGAAAATTAGTGCTCAAACCGTAACATTTGTAAAACCGACTCAAAGTGGGACATACCAAAAACCATCACAAAACATGCGATACAAGCGAAAGGATTATCATATATTCGAAACAATAATATTTAAAGTCAAATCCGAAAGTCAACAAAAGTCAAAGTCAAACCCGAGACCCAAACCCGACAATTGGAGTGGGCTACAAACAAATCACCAATGCAAGAAGACCAAGTCTAAAGGGTCAAGGAAAGTCAAGGCGAGATTAGATTTCAAAAGTTCAACTTTGGAGAAATCTGGCATCAAGAAACGCTGCCGGCGTCCTACGACGCTGCCAACGTTCAGGGAACGCTGCCAGCGTCCTGGTCTCAGGCACGAATACACGAATTTCACAATTTCACTAAGGCATAACACAACATCATCTATCATCACAAATCATCAATTCTCATATCAATTATCAACTAACAACAAACATCATCAACAACACAATTCCTATGATTTCTAATCCTATTCTAAATACGATTACTAACATAGAAATCACATAAAAACACGTAAATGATATCGAGTAACCCTTCACCGTTACCCTTTCGCGTCTTCAATCCGCGTCAATGTCCTCTTCTATCAAGAAGTAGTCTTTGTCGGGGTCTTGGAGGTCACCACCTACAATTAGATAATAAAAGATGAATATAATTCACCTTGAGAAAGACGGATAAATTGAAAAGCGAGAAAGACGGTAATTTTATTACCAATACGGATAGAGAACGATGAGAGGGAAAGAATAAGACGAACTTAGGTGAATTTGAGCGAGAAATGAATGAGTAGCGACGATTCTAAGTTTGATCAAATATGGAGGCTAGGTTTTGGGGTTTACTTGGTGAGGAAGAAGAAGATTGAATGAGGGTGAGTTAGGTTATGAGGGAGTATATGAAGGAGTAAGTGGAAAACAAAAGGATAAAAGCCCATAACGTCTTAAGACGTAACTTACTCGAATTCTCGCGTAAAGTCCAAAAACGAACTCGGAAATTCTAAACTAGACACGGGAAATTTAATTCTAAACTAAAACTAAATTTCGCTGAAAAGTATACGTAAAATATTTTTACTAGAAAAATAGGGTACATTTGCGGGTGTTACAATCACCCCACCTTTTAAAGAGTTTCGCCCTCGAAACTTGAGCGAAAGAAAGATACCTTAATCGAATAGGCTTGGATATTTACTACGCATAGAAGCTTCCATTTCCCAAGTCTCTTCTTCGACATTGGCACATCTCCACAAGATTTTCACTAAAGGCACCACTTTACTTCTCAACTTCTTATCCTTGCGATCTAGGATGCGGATTGGCTTCTCTTCAAAGGACAAATTCGGTTCAAGCTCGGGCATTTCCGCTTGAAAAACATGGCTTGGATCACTAACGTACCTTCTCAATTGAGAAACACGGAATACATCATGAACCTCAGCCAAATTCGGGGGCAAGTCCAACTTATAAGCAACGACACCAATCCTTTTCACAATATCAAAGGGTCCAATGTATTTCGGGCTCAATTTACCCTTTACACCAAACCGTTTAACACCCTTCATCGGAGATACTTTCAAGAACACTTTATCTCCAACTTCAAATTCTAACGGCCTTCTCCGGACATCGGCATAAGACTTTTGTCGGTCTTGAGCGGCTTTCATTCTATCACGAATGACCTTTACATGATCAATAGTCTCAACAAGAACATCGGGGCCTAAGTCACGAACATCACTCAATTGATTCCATCATATAGGATTTCGACATTCTCTTCCATAAAGAGCTTCATATGGAGCCATCTTGATCAAGGCATGATAACTATTGTTGTATAAAAACTCCACCAACAGTAGACTCTTTTCCCAACTAGATTGGAAGTCGAGTGCACAAGCCCTAAGCAAGTCTTCTAAAGTCTTGATAGTCCTCTCGGTCTGACCATCGGTAGCGGCATGGAATGCGGTATTCATCAACATCTTACTACCCATGGCTTCTTGTAAAGCCTTCCAAAATCTCGAACAAAACCTCGGATCTCGGTCGGATATAATCTCCTTGGGAACACCATGGTATCTAACAATCTCATCAACATAGGCTTTCGCTAGTCAATCTAAACTCCAAGTCTCTTTGATCGGAATGAATCTAGCACACTTGGTCAAACGATCAACAACAACCCAAACGACATCTTTACTTCCAACGGTCCTTGGCAAAGCCATGACAAAACCCATAGAAATAGATTTCCACTTCCATAGTGGAATATCCAAAGGTTGTTGCAATCCACCGGCCCTCTTGTGTTCAATCTTCACTTGTTGGCAAGTAAGACATCTTCCAACATAAGACACAACATCGCCCTTCAAATTCGGCAACCAAAACTGTAGCTTCAAATCTTTATACATCTTATCACCACCGGGGAATAGAATAAGGGGAAAGGTGAGCTTCATCAAGAACTCGCTTTCTCAAATCAAGAGCATTAGGCACAAACAAACGGCCATGGAATCGAAGAACACCTTTATCATCAAACTTGAAATCTTTGGCTTTTCCTTCTAGAAGTTTGGCTTGAATAGACTTGTAGGTAAGATCATCAACTTGGTGTTCGCGGATCTCGCGGAGAAACACAGGTTCGGCAGTCATAGCACCAACATAATCAAATCCACGATCCACGAATTCCAACTTCATCTTCCGAAACTCAATACAAAGATCAACGGGTAAAACCGACAAAGCATTCAAGGATTGAGAAGATTTCCTACTAAGAGCATCGGCAACAACATCAGCCTTCCCTTCATGGTACAACAACTCAAAATCATAATCATTCACCAATTCCAACCATCTTCTTTGTCTCATATTCAACTCCTTTTGAGTAAATATGTACTTCAAACTTTTGTGATCGGTGAATATACGACAATGAACACCAATAACATAGTGTCGCCACACTTTCAAAACATGAACCACGGCGGCCAATTCCAAATCATGAGTAGGATAGTTCACTTCATGAACTCTGAACTGTCTCGAAGCATAAGCCACCACCTTCCTACTTTGCATAAGTACACAGCTCAATCCCATCTTAGAAGCATCACAATAGACATCAAAGTCTACACCATCTTCGGGTAAAGTCAACACCGGGGCGGTAGTTAACCTTTTATTTAACTCTTGAAAAGCGGCTTCACAAGCTTCATTCCATAGGAACTTGGTTTCCTTCTTCAATAATTGAGTCATCGGCCTAGCAAGCTTTGAGAAATCTTTGACAAATCTACGGCAATAACCAGCTAAACCAAGAAAACTTCGAACTTCTCTAACATCGGTCGGACTCTTCCAATCAACAACGACCTCAATTTTGGAAGGATCCACCATAACACCCTCTTTAGAAATTACATGCCCAAGAAAGGACACCTTAGGTAACCAAAATTCAAACTTGGAGAATTTGGCAAACCACTTATGACGACGAAGAACACCCAAAATAGTCCTTAGATGAATAACATGCTCTTCTTCGGACTTGGAGAAAATAAGGATGTCGTCAATGAACACCACCACACACTTGTCAAGATACTCACTAAATGTGCGGTTCATTTGATCCATAAAAATAGCGGGAGCATTCGTCAATCCAAATGGCATCACTTTGAACTCATAATGACCATACCTTGTACTAAAAGCGGTCTTCGGTATATCAACATCACGAACGGGAATTTGGTGATAACCGGATCTCAAATCGATCTTGGAAAAAGTAGAAGCACCCTCTAGTTGATCAAAAAAATCTTCAATCCTTGGCAAAGGATACCTATTCTTGATTGTAATCCGATTCAACTCACGGTAATCAATACAAAGTCTCATAGAACCATCTTTCTTCTTCACAAAAAGAACGGGAGCACCCCAAGGCGAGACACTTGGTCGAATAAAACCCTTATCAATCATATCATCAAGTTGCTTCCTTAACTCTTTCAATTCGGTTGGAGCCATACGGTAAGGAGCTTTGGCTATGGGTCCAGAACCAGGTACAAGATCAATAGAAAACTCAACATCACGCTCGGGAGGAATCCCGGGCAAGTCATCGGGGAAAACATCAACAAATTCACGAACTATAGGCACATCTTCAGTATTTGGCAAAGAGGTAGTTGAAGAAGTCACAATACACAAGTATGCCAGGTGACCCTTTCTTACCATACTCACCAATTTCATCGCGGAAATCAAAGACACACCTTTTCGGGGATGAGATCCCTTATAGGTTATTCTAACTCCTAAAGGACTCTTTAAATAAATCTTTTGATCTCTACACTCGAACCTAGCATGGTACAATGCTAACCAATCAATACCTAGAATTATATCGAACTCTCCTAGAGGAAACTTAAGGAGATTTGCGGGAAAGATAGCACTCGAAATAGATATTGGAACATTTGGATAAAGAGTAGAACAAGAGATAATTTCTCCGGATGGTAAGGATATGGGAGTATCCTCACTAGATGTAGGCTCGATAGATAATTTATTAGCATAAGTCGAAGACACAAAGGACATAGAAGCACTGGTATCAAATAGAATAAGATACGGTTGCTCTAAGATTGAGAACATACCCGTAATTATCTCCGGATGAGCATCGGCTTCGGCTTGGCTCAGAACGAAGATAGAACCCTTAGGTTTGGCAATTGGAGGGGGCAACTTACGATCGGGGCAATCCTCATAACGATGACCACTCTTTTGGCAAAAGAAGCAAATATAAGGACGGTTGTAACATGCCACACCGGGGTGATGTGGTTGTCTACAACGGCTACATAAGCGACCTTGAGCTTGAGGAGGAGCATATGGCTTATGAGCCACATTAGAAGTAGCTCGGGGAATGAAAGGAGCGGGAGCTCTTGCATTTGCATTTGGGGGAGGATTGAATCTCCTCTTGTTGGCATAAGAGTTAGAGGAAGACGGAGTAAACGGTCTCTTCCCATAGACATTTGGCCTAGGAGTGAAAGAAGGAGAGGGATTCATCATCATAGCTTCATCCCTAATGGCCTTCATGGAATTCTCGGCCCATAAAGCATCATCATATAAATCCCAAAAGGAAGTAGTATTCCTCCTCACTTTACTTTGAAGTAAAGCACTAAGCTTGTTGCGGTAGTAGAAAGCTCGGTCCTCGTCATCTTTGATAAGCCTCGGAGCAAAATGAGCAAGCTTGTTGAACTCCGTAGTGAAGTCTTGTGCCGACAAGTTACCTTGCTTGAAGTCAATAAATTCCTTGAGCCTTTGTTGCTTGAGCTCCTTAGGATAGAATCGACCTTCCACTAGAGCTTTGAAACAAGCCCAATTGAAATCATCTTCAAGAGTAGCGGTGGCACTAGTAATAGCCCACCAATTATCAGCTTCCCTTACAAGGAAGTGCTTTGCAATCCTTACCTTGTCCTCTTCACGGACTTGGTATAAATCAAATTGCTTCTCCATTTCTCGGAACCATTCCGATAGCTCGGTAGGGTCCCGCTCTCCACCATAAGGTATAATCTTACTCCTAGCTATTTGGCTTGCCACCCAAGCGTAGCCTCCTTGGTGGTTATCTTCTCTACGAGGGGGAACTTGGTTGGCTTGAGCAATAGCCGCATCTTGTTGATTCTTCAACACTTGCGTAAGAGCTTCTAGCATAACGTTCTCTACTACTCGAGGTCTAACCATTTTCATAAGAAATAGAAACAAAATGAGTTAATCCTAACACTTAGCATAAACAAATAGACTACCAAGTAAAATCCTTAACTTCTACCCATCTCTCATTTATTATTTCAAGGTCAAGTAGTTTAAGTTTAGGGTTCACGTATGTGCATCGGGAGCGATAAAGCTCTGATACCAATTGTGACAACCCTCGCGAATCCGGAAATAAAACATAACAAGCATGTGATTTATATAGCGGAAAATACGATGTTTTTAAAACTTTTTACATGCAAATAGAAAATACGAGGAATGTCAATAATTACAAACTAAAATAGAATATAATACAAAGAGGCGAAGTCTCTCAAAATATTATCAAATATCAAAGTTATTAGCAACTAGCTAAAATCGTCTAGAGGTGAATCATCCAGGCTAACGCCCGCTAGCTCACACCTAAACCCAAAATACCACAAGCAAAAAGCCATCCAATCAAGCAACTTGTTCATCCATGAAAAACATGAACGCCACAGTCAGTGGGGAGTAACTCCGGGTTCTCCCAGCCATATCACATTAAACGTACATAAACGGAAATACAAAAGTAGAAGCATGTGTATATAAATATACATGTGAGATACGATAAAGATAAATAGGCAATTCAATATATAAAGATAAGAGTACATGAAGTACAAATCAGTAACCATAATATGATAGAAAGACTCGGGGAAGACACTCTTAGGCAACCATACACACTGATGTCGGTCGTTATACACCAAAAATAAAACCTAAGTCTACTAACTAAGAAGATAGCGGAAGTAGGGTCGATCTCCACAGGGAGGAAACTAATTAACTGCAATCTAAATCTGCAAGTAACAAACTGGGGGTTTTGAAAATTGATTTTAGCTAAACTAAATGAGATTAAAGGAAAGAGAAGTAAAAGATAGAAATAAATAAGAAATAAATCAGATAAGAGAGAAATATGCTAGGATTCGGTCTACTGCAGTATCGGCATCTATGGGCCAACTAAGTCAGTCAATCTATCAATGAGAAGGGCAATGGTTTTCTCCTCTCGGTCTCAAACCACCCTAGGGATTTTCCTAATTAACTCTCGTCCTCTTAGGAGTCACCTATCAATTCTAAGCAAGCCTTCCTTTCCAATCTCTCGATCCAGGTCGGGGTTAACTACCTAGCCTAGTCTCCTGCGTGCACTCATTCGACTAAACCTCAATTAAATTGCTTAAACTGATTCTCATATTCAAGACGAACTAAAATAATCTATCCTAACATGCCTCTACTACAGCTTCCCTCATCCCAACATACAAAAGAATTAGCTACTCATGCTATTAACTATGCTAACAAAGACGATTAAACATATGACGATAGACATAATAAAATCGTAGTTAATAAGCATAAACAATAACACACACTAATTAAGACGAGTAAAACAGTAACAAGGATTAAAACGAAAGTAAGAATAAAAGAGAGAAAGTAGTTTACAATCTAAGCAAGTCCGGCGTAAAGAACAATCCACGACGAATAACCCGAATGTATACTAAAGATTAAAAGTTCAGAACTAATGAAAGATTAATGTCTCCTAATCACTGAATGCTTAAAACTGAATAATAAATGTTGAATAACTAATGACGTAAATAAGAGTCATATATAGTGTATAACACGACTCTTAACCTAATTAACCTTATGGACTTAAAGCCCGTGATAGTATCTACTCGATCGAGGGAAATAACCACTCGATCGAGGACTTTATTCATGGAAATCAGTCGATCGAGCACTTGATCTGCTCGATCGACCAACTGGTAAACGGCTTCTACTCGATCGAGCAAAAGATGTAGCTCGATCGAGTTCTTCTGGCTCAAACTCACCTCGATCGACCAAATGCACACTCGATCGAGGTCTTCTGGCATAATACATAGTAAGAGTCATGACTTTGGGCTTGATGATGAATGGTTTCACGCTTCCCAAGGCAAGAGCTCCTGTCCCGATCCTTCCATTCTCCTAAATGCATGCAAAGTGGACTGCTTTGGCTCGGTTTCTGCTACTCCACAGCTTGTACCTACAAAATGGTAATGAAAGTACAAAGTAGCCAAATAGAGGCATATGGTGATAAAATATCACCTAAACGACATAGAAATGCGTGCACAAATGGACTAAAAAAGTCTATATAAAATACACGCATCAAACTTCCCCAAACCAAACCTTTGCTTGTCCTCAAGCAAACTAAATACAACTAAATGGAACAAAATAAACCTAGGGGAATGGAGCAAGTCTCAGGGCTAGCTACAAGTCAATGTTAAACAGTTTAATGCACTCGATCAATCGCTACAAAGCTTAATACGAAAATGAACGAATTTATACAATCTTGGAAATAAATTATACTTTCGACCTTGCAAGACTCAACCAAATTCGGACTCTCATGGGTCACTCTTCTCTCAACAAGCAAATGGTAAGTAAATATGTATAAGAAAGAGAGAAGAAAAATAGTCACTCACCTAGAACACGACCGACACAACATGCGTTGCTAACTAATATGAAAGATGATTCAAGCACCGTACACACGCATAACCACCGTTCAAGGACAATCACGTGCCGAACCTTTGCAAAATTATGGATATGTGAGGCTAATTGGTAAGAAGGGGCAAAATAATGATTGGAAATGTGAGGGTAAATAGACAAGCTAGTTCCTAACAAGACCGCAATATAACTCGTTCCATTCTTCCAACTATCAAAATCAAGCTCGATGCCTTAACCAATATAGGCATAAACAACACAAATCCCATATAACACCTCGACAAGATAATGATACGCATAGGAGGTGTAGAAAACAATAACTTCAGCCAATCATTTTTCAATATACTTTTTCATTTTTTTCTTTCTTTTGGCTGATTGAGGAATAACCTCTCGATCGAGCAGAACAAGTCACTCGATCAAGGCACATAAACACAAAATCCGCTCGATCGAGCTGAACAAAGTACTCGATCGAGACACTAACAACACTTCACTTCCTTTTTCTCGCAAATACCCACTCCAATCAATGATAACGAGCCAAAAACTGACACAACGATAGAATATACCTCGACTACTAAACTAGCTCGGCAAAGGTAGGCTCAGTTTAGGATGTAGCTAAGGGCAACAGGCAGATATGGCTTATGTGGAGTTAATGGGGTAAAATGAGGAAAAGGGAGATGCAAATATTCTCAAAACACGTAATACCGACCACAAACCCAATGCGTGCAGGCAATACGAAATCAAAATTCATATACAAGCAAATGACACGAGATGTGGGGAGTAACTACTCTCATTCCTAGATGAACTGGTCATGGATGTCACCAGTTATAGGCTCTAAAATCTCAGAATATATAAGTAGTTTGCCAAAATGTTGAGTCAAGTCTAATAATCAAATTTAAATTCCAAGACAAAATTCATAGTTCACTATTTTGATTTTACTACGTAAATCAAGAAAGGTGCAAAGAATAGTATAAAATAGACTCGTAGTGCGATTTCATCATGAACAAGACTCCAATCCGACTCAACTATATGCAAAAATAAACGTGATATTTTTTTGATTTTTTCAAATTTTTCTAATTAACATGAATTGTAAACGTGAATGCAATACAAATGCAAATGCAGACACAAAAGGATGTAAAACACTTCCCCAAACCAAAAATAGACAATGTCCTCATTGGCTAGCACAACAGCATAAACGGGAAGGGGAAAAAAACAACCTAATAAATGTTCCTAATGATTGAAATATAAACGAAGAATGGAAAAAAAAAATGGAGCAGAAACAACTCACAAGACAAAGCTTCCCCAAACCAGCATCAAACTGGGGAGCTAACATCACCTACTCCCATCCGTCTCCTCTGTCTCTTCTACCCTGTACGTCGGGTCCCTCTCCTCCTCCTGAGCTAGCCTCCTAGCTGCCAACTCCGCACGCTCCCTCATGGCCCTCTGTGCCGGCGTCTCGTCTTCTTCCTCTCCAGAAGAAGAGGAAGAAGAAGATGGTGAATGATACCCACCTTCTGGGTATCTGTAGAACGAGGGATGAGGCCATCCATCGGGAATGGGACGTCCTCTGCGGATGTGGTCCTCGTAGATAGGGAACAAGGCCAAGGCCTGATCCCGTCGCATCAGTGCAATATCCATGCGCATCTCAAGTAGTAAAGCATCACGACGCCCTTGGTCCATGACCTCAGGCGTCTCAAACAGGGGAGGACAAATAAAATTAGACGGAAAAACCGACTCAGGAGGTGGAGTGGTGACAGGTGAGGGCGTGACAGTGGTCGGCCCCACCTGTTGAGAACCCGACGGCTCTCCAACTTCTCCTTGTGGGGAAGCTCTCTTCCTCTTCTTAGTGGAAGAGGAAGGCGTAGTGGTGAAGGGTAGATGGTAGACAGGGGGAGGGGGTTTCACCCCTCTCACTGTAGTGAGAGGTGAAAGAGAAGGCAATGTAGGGCAAGGTAAGACGACGGATGTGGAACCACATATCTTCCACACCCGACGCTCAGAGCCCGTAATCCAAGTAAACCCAATCATGACTGGTATGTCTAAATCGACTCCTGGTCCTATGCGGTGGTGAGTCCTAGGGAAGTCTGTATAAAGGTGGCGGTGACAGACTACGGCGCTAGACACCCTAGACTCTAAGTTCTTCCAATGAAGAGCCACCAAGTAAGCGATGTTCAGGACAAACGGGGTACCGCTATCAATGTTCAGGTACCCCGCTAAGATGGCTAACTCAGTGTTGGTAATGTTGTTGGGTTCTGGCCTAGCAAAAATCGACTCTCCTAAAAGTCGCAGAAAATAGCGCAGTGCAGGGTGGTGAACGTGGGCTACCATACGAGAGCCGTAGGGTGTGTGAGATAGAGCGGTCCAGACCTGGGGCAACAGCTTCCTAGGAGCTGCTAAAAGACCGTCACTCGAAAGACCCAAAACCTCCCCAAACCTAGCTAAGGTCCACGAATGCGACTCGTTAAAGAGTCGGAAATTAATGCAAGCGCTAGTCGGTGAGGTAACATACATATCGGACTCAAAAATATAAGAGCTGAAAAATTCGAGCGTAGGTACTCGATATGTATACTCCCTCATCGAGACCAAACCCGACATGCCCGTCCCGTTAAGCAACAAACAAACATCAGTGAGTAAACCTAGCTCCTCTAGGTCGGGACGGTGCAAAAAACGACTCAAATGGATGGGGGAGTCAAGTAAATAAGATAACCGTTTCCGGTGAAAAGTAGAAACGAATTGTACCTCCCGTATCCCTTGTAGTGGCCCGAGGGACTCCACGATAGGTGGCTGACTAGCAGCCTTAATAGCTTTCGGTGGTGCCAGTCCTCGAGTAGTGGCCAGCTTATGTGCTGCTAGCTGACTGGTGGTCAACGCCTTCTTACGAGGGGCGAGTGTTGAACTGGAAGGCGGAACAACGGTCTCAGCAGTGACCGTTAGAGGAGTCGGAGCTTCAGTGTGCTCCGTGGAGACTGTCTCAGCAGCAGCCTCAGTAGTATTGACAGCAGGTTCAGTCTGGACAGCGGCAGTCTCGGGAACCGTGACAGCAGTATCAGTCACAACAACAGCGGGAACCGCTTCAGTCGTCGTTTCAGCGACTTCCTCAGGAACCGTGGACGTACTTGGGACCGAACTTGATGCCATAACTGCAAAAAGATCAACAAGAACCAATCAATTGACATCTAATTTGCTAGGCTAATCCTATAATCATTATCTAACTCTAATTGAATCGGGAAAGGGGAAGGACTATGAATTAACTAGTAAAATAGGAAAAGAAAACTTACTTGTTGATGATTACCAGAACAAATAGCAATTAATCAATAATTTCGAAAAAACGAATTACAAAACCCTAGTTCACGAAAACTCTAATTAACCGAAATTAAAGGGGAAAGGAAGAGGGCTTTTTAATCAATTGCAAAAGTGAAGAGTTGGGGTAAATAAAGTTGGTAATTAATTGGGAATATGACGGATTGCAGGAAGGAATTTGCAGAAAAGGAATCGAAAGATGAAGAACAAGAAGCAATTGGGATCGAGTAAAAAAGAAAGAGGATCGAGGACTGCCCTTTTATAGTTAAGCTGCTTCAGTCGATCGAGTAGAAGTTCTACTCGATCGAGGATTTCTGTCAGTCTGGACTGCTCGATCGAGTAGGTCTGAGTTACTCGATCGAGTAGTCGTCTTTCGATTATCCTCATTTTACTCGATCGAATGGCAAGCTCCTCGATCGAGCTCTTTTTCTCTCCCAAGTCACTCGATCGACTAAGAATGTACTCGATCGAATGATTTTCCTCTATGCTTAGCCTTCGACTTTCAGCAATTTGATTTCCGCTTCTATTTCCTGCAAAATCGATACAACACAATACCCAAAAAAATACCAAAAATCGTCTAATCAGGAAAAAATAAATTGTTCATCTAAACTACGGATTATAACGTAATAGTCTAATCTAAGTAAATAGTCTAATTGTCTAAGTGTCTAACGAAAACGCGATAAATATTATTTACAATTTGCACGGGGTTGCAAACCCGGATACCAACCAAACAGTTTCATAACAAGGCCACCGTGCGGCCTTTGACTTGCGGAATTACCCTCAGCTGCGGTAATTTTCGTCTTCTTCCTCCACACGTACAATGGTTTCTTGGAGTCTAGCTCCACTTCGGAATCACTTGCGTACATGCGAGCTCCGTTGTCCTTCTTGGACTTCTTCTTCTTGACGTCGTCACGCGAACCTGGCTTTCCCTTTTTCAGCTCCAATGCTACTGATTTACTACCTGTAATGCAACACACAACAACATGTTCCTCCAATTCGCTCCCAAACTGGGGCGGAGGTGTTACGGTAGCAATGGGGATATCACAGATAGGAGCTATAGGTTCGATAGGAATCGAAGCTTTGTCATGCGTGAATAAATCAGGTGTGATATCAGATAAGGGAAGTGCGTGACATGGTGACACTAGCATAGGACCCTTACTAGCATGAGACTGCGTGAATAATAAGTTCTCCCCACCTATTTGAAAAGTCAAAGTTCGTAACCCAACATCGATAACTGCTTGCGCAGTATGCAAGAACGGTCTTCCCAAAATGATGGGAGTGTGAGAATCCTCAGGTATATCTAAAACTATGAAATCGACCGGGATGAAGAATCTTCCTATTTGCACAGGAACATCCTCTATGATTCCTAAGGGTCAAGACAAGGTCCTATCTGCCATCTGTACCATCATGTTTGTACATTGAAGCTTGGTAAAGCCTAACCGTTTGGCTAAAGACAAAGGTAAGACGCTAACACTAGCTCCTAGGTCACATAACGCGTTGTCTATGAGATAGGTGCCTATGTGACACGGTATAGAAAAACTACCTGGGTCAGACAGCTTAGGGGGGCATTTGTTCTGGAAGAACGCAGAGCATTCCTCAGTCAACGCTACAGTCTCTATAGTATCAACCGACCTCTTACGCAAAAGAATTTCACGCATAAATTTTAGGTAAGAGGGTACCTTTAATAAGAGGTCTGCAAAAGGAACATTCACCTTGAGATCGCGTACAATGTCAGCGAACCGAGCAAATTCCTTCTCGACCTTAGCCTTCTTCAATCGACCAGGAAACGGAACTGGAATGTCAGAATTACCACGTTGCATATCCTTGACAATTGCATTGTTGATCATCCGCTTGCTCAACCCTTTCGAACGAGCTTCTCGCTCATGGAAACCCATTGATCGAGTATCAATATCACTCGATCGAAGATTATCAGAGCTTAAACTGCTCGATCGAGCAGCTTCCTCAGTCAATTTATTCGATCGAGCAACTTGGTTCTCTCGATCAACCACCTATTCATCTGGATCACTCGATCGACCTTCAACAACTTCTCGATCGAGTAACTTGTCCTTCAATTCGTTCGATCGACTAACATTATCATCTCGATCGAATACATTATCAGCTACCGCCTTCGCAACTTTGGGACGCGCATTAGAAATATCAGCAGCTGTACCAGGGCTGTCATAAGCGAGACCGCTTCTCAGAGTAATCATGTTTAGCGTCTCCTTGTTCTTATCAGTTTGAGACGGTAACTGCCCAGGCTGCCTAGTCGATCTAGCTCCCGCCAATTGAGCAATCTGCGACTCCAAAAGCTTGATAATAGCATTTGTTGCTTGATCAGATTTACTCATTTGGATAGCTAAAGCTTGGATCATAGACTTCAACTCCCCGACTTCTGAAATTCCTCTAGATGAGGAACTAGCTTGCTGTGAAGACTGGATTTTCTGAAATCCTTGCTTGTGCGGCGGTTGATACGTCGACTGTGGTGGTGGAGGTGTAGGATTTAAGACGTTCTGGCTTGTCCATCTCAAATTGGGATGGATATTCCCTTGATTGTAGTACCCACCTCCTTGACGGTATTGTTGAAAGGAAAAGACTTGTTCCTTTTCAGCAAGACAGTCTATAGCCGTGTGACCAGTGTCGCCACACCTCTCGCAAGTAATCACATCATCCCGCTGCAGCAAATGAACCGTCTGTTGGTTATCTGCAGCTTGCTTCTCCCATTTGTCAAGTCTGGCATTTAGTTTATCGAATTTTGCATCCAGACCTTCAGAATCAATATTGGCTATCGTCCGTGTACCACTCCGCGGATTACCATACTCAGCACAATGGGTTGCCATCTCCTCTATCAGTTTCCAACCCTTATCATCATCTATTTCCTTCTGGAACCTCCCGTTTGACGCGGCATCTAGAATGGCTCGATGATCATCATATAATCCATTGTAGAACTGGTTACACAAAAACCACTGTTCGAACCCGTGGTGAGGAACAGACCTCACTAGCGTCTTGAATCGATCCCAGGACTCATAGAGATTTTCATGTACCGTTTGCTTGAAATTAGTAATCTGACCCCTCAAAGCATTCGTCCTCTGCGGTGGAAAATACTTTTTGTAGAAGGCCAGAGCGAGTGTGGTCCAGTCGGTAATACCCAATTCTTCTCGATTCAAGTTCTTCAACCAGTCTTTAGCATTATCAGTAAGGGAAAAAGGAAACAAGAACTCCTTGATCTTGTCAGCTGTCACCCCTTTGGAAACCGGAATAGAAGAACAGTAGTCAGCAAAGGTCTCCATATGCTTCCTCGGATCTTCCCTAGCCACACCCCTATATTTGTCCTGCTGGACAAGCTTGATATAAGACGGACGAAGATTGAAAGTAGTTCCATCTTCGTCCATTGTAAGTTTGAATCCTTGAGGTATACATGCAGCTGTAGGCTCAGAGTGACTAGCAATATTAGGCATCTTTGCTGGCAAAGTAGTCTCAACAGTCAAATCTTCCTCGAAAACGAAACTGTCGAAGACGGATTCAGAAGTACTCAAGTCTTCCTCCTGAACGGTCTTATCTACCCCTCTCTTTCTGCGTAGAAAGGTTCTTTCAGGCTCCGGATCAGCTTCCACTAATTCGAGCCTTTGGTGTAACAACCCGAAAAGTACCCGAATTTTTCTAGTAAAAATATTTACTAACACTTTTCAGTAGAACTTAAGTTTTTAAAATAGAAATTTTTGTTCCGAATCTTATTTTGAAATTCCGCGTTCGTATTTGGAATTTCTGAGGGATTTCATGAAAAGACCGTTTTTAGTCATCTTTGACTTTTCTTGACTTTTAATCGTCTTTGACTTTTCTTGACTTTTTAAAAGTCGTCATTGACTTTTCTTGACTTTTAAGTCGTCCTAAACTTTTCTTGACTTTTAAGTCATCTTTGACTTTTCTCGACTTTTCAGTCAACTTTGACTTCCGTTGACTTTTTCCCGACTCGCCTCATAAGTGTGAAGACCGAAATTTTATTTAAAAAAATAATATTTTGATTTATTTTGATTTAGATTTATTAAGATTTATCATAATTTAATATAATTATTTTGAATTTATTCGGAATTTAAAGAATAACGTTTACGGTTTTAACCGAACGTCATTTAACTATTCCCGACTCATCGTAAATCCCGTAACAAACTCGAAACTCGACTTTGGCATGAGTCACGCGCCCATGTCATCGTTTTCCACTCACTTGAGATATTTAATTCTTTCGATTAAACTAATACAAATATCTTAGATATTTGTTACTTTATCGATCCGTCAACGGAGATTACGCAAATCGTTTACAAAACAGACCCGACAAGCCCCTAACCCACACGGCTCTCCTCTCCTTTCCTCTCCTCTCTTAGACTTTGATATTTCATTACTTTTGATTACAATATCATAATATCTAGATATTATTTCACTTTATCGATCAGTTAACGAGAATTACGCAAATCGAGCAAAATCAGACCCGATTCATCACCTATCCACACGGCTCTTCCACCTCTCATAGGACTTGATATTTTCATTTCTTTTCATTAATATAACATAATATCTAGATATTTAATTTAATTAACGTAATATTTAATCTATTACCGTAATATAATTATTTAACGCGAGTTAATTCCGTAACAACAATTTCAAAATCCGACTCCATATTTCCTCTATAATACACGGCTCCCTCACCCTCCATTACTCACTAACAACTTTTCATTGTACAACAAATCAACTTAAGATCAAATTAATCGTTCTTCATCGTTCTTGAACGTTCTTCGTCGTTCTTCATTTGTTCTTCGTCGTTCTTGAGCAAAATCATCATAAAACCTTCATTTCTTAATTAAATCCGTCCTAACTTATATTTCTAGAATCTCCTCTTCGCTCTCCATCTTCAAGTACGGTTTAATTTCAAATCCGACAAAATCGTTTTCAACACTTTAATTATGGGAAATCAAGTTTTAATTCTAACAATATTATTCTTGTCATTTCTTATAAGGGGAAGATTTTGAAGACGAGTTTGGTGACTCGTATATTTTGGGTGAAGATTAGTAG
>JAIUZE010015198.1:0-46231 GCA_022085475.1 Heliosperma pusillum | reverse complement strand
GGATTTTTACGATGAGTCGAGAATAGTTAAATGATGTTCGGTTTAAAAACCGTAAAAGTTATTCTTTAAATTCCGAATAAATTCAAAATAATTATATTAAATGATGATAAATCTTAATAAATCTTTATAAAAATAGATCAAAAATATTATTTTTTTAAATAAAATTTCGGTCTTCAAACTTACAAGGCGGGTCGGGAAAAGTCAACGAAAGTCAAAGTCGACTTAAAATTCAAGAAAAGTCAAAGATGACTTAAAAGTCAAGAAAAAGTTTGTGACGACTTAAAAGTCAAGAAAAGTCGATGACGACTTTTAAAACGTCAAGGAAAGTCAAAGACGACTTAAAAAGTCAAGAAAAGTCAAAGATGACTAAAAACGGTCTTTTCATGAAATCTCTCAGAAATTCCAAATACGAACGCGGAATTTCAAAATAAGACTCGGAACAAATATTTCTATTTTAAAACTTAAGTTCTACTGAAAAGTGTTAGTAAATATTTTTACTAGAAAAATTGGGCACTTTTCGGGTTGTTACAGCTCCATCAAAACTCTTATTAGAAACCACCAACAAAATATTTATATCTAGGGAAACATGATCGCTAACAACCACAAGGTAAAAGAGACTTACTATGAAATCCTTTGATCCAATCTATTCCAAAACTCATTATCCGAAATTGTTAATAATGAACGCTCTCATCTTCACACGTTAGATCACAAAACCTCAAGAGAGATTAGTCACAAAATCTCATTTCACTTAAATTTTGCCAATCTTAGAGCAATGCGACCGTACATCAATTTATTTAGCTCTTTCAAACTCTCAATACATCGGTTTTCGCTTATGACAATATTCCTCAAGTCCGGTCATCCAAATCCAAATTCCACAAAGTAATAATTCCCGTTAGGGTCCAACGTTTAAAGACAAAAATTTCCCAAATAACATTTAAAGAGATCACTAAACTTCTTAACCACAACTACAAACTATCATTATGCTTATTTCAATCCTCAAAATGATATTGCAACATCAAGCTTTCATAGTCTAAAACCACTAGGAGAGTTTCATCCTAAGTTTATCTTCAATTCCTTATAATCATCTAAACATGAAACTAGTTCAATAGGACGGTTAGGTACCATATTCGAAATTTCTTCAAAACACACCTACTAACCCTTACGTAAGCTAATAAGAAAACTACCTCTCAAGAGAGTAGGGATAAATGAACATGATACAAGGAACGCTAGGAGGCATCATCAAAAGACTACGATAAGATGGAATTAAAAGACGAAGGCGAAAAAGGAAAACGAGGTTGGTTTTAGGAAGTGAAACTACCAGTCACGATCTCTGGGAGGGCATCGGCTTCGGCTCGGCTGAGTACATAGCTGGATCCTTTACTTTTGGCACCGGTTGCGGAAGTCTGACGATCGGGGCACTCACGAATGCGGTGACCAGGCTTCTTGCAGAAAAAGCAAAAGAGGGGCTTATCATAGCATCCTGTGGGAAATAACTGATTACATCCCCCTAAAATATAGGATTATAACAAATTTATATAATATGAATTGCAAGTCATAGATATGAAAACGATACAAATATAGAGAAAATGTATTAAACCTTTGGTCCTAGCAAAATCGGCCTAAGAACAGATATCAAAATAGATATCCTCCTAATTGTCTCGCCGAAGATTGATCAAGATATGCCCTTCTCCTTTGCTAGAAAGATGATTAAAAGTTACTGTTAACTTTTTAGGTTTTGTGTTTAGTGTGTGATGGAGGCACAAGTGAGAGAGTAGAATTAGGTTAGAATTTTCTTCCCTTGTTCTCTTGTTTGCTCACGGCAATCACTAAGGTTTTATGAGGAGTTTTGTCTCCTCAAAACCACTACCCATGGGCCGAAAAATCCTCAGTGTATTTGGACTATTTTCCGGTTATATTAGCTTCCATTTAATATAATGTTATACATATTATATTTGTCTAATTTGTTGTCATACATTAATAAGGTCCATTACAACATTTTGCAGTGGATATATTAACATAACAATTATTATGACAATCGTATAATATATACTTCAAATATAAATATCAGTATATCTATAATCCTGCTAATTAAATATAACGGTTTATGTTTAATTACGAATTAACATTTTAATTCGTTTAAGCTCACATTATATACTACAACTAAATATAACATTTTATATTTAATTACGAATTACAGTTAATTCGTCTTAGCTAACATTATTTAATCGTTATTAAATAATTATATCATCATCACATTGACTAACCTTTTAGTCAAAAACACCGACTAACCTTTTAGTCATTTATTAAGGCATCAATATGATTATTTTCTCAAATAATCACATCTCTCAATCACATCCTTTAGGTGTGACTTTTAGGGACCAGTTGATCACCGCCATCTGTATGACGATAACGTCAAACTTATCTAGCAAGCCAACCGTTATCGATAAACGTTAATCAACTGATTACAATACAAAGTATACCCTGTGAACCTACAGAGATTTATTTATGTTATTGCACTAACTGTGGAGGACACTGGCTCCAACACATCCTACTCCGGGGTGAAAGGGTTTCCTACAACCGTCACAAAATCGACTTTGAGCTTGAGCTTGAGGGGAAGCATTGGAACGTCTCTGGTTAGCATAGGCATTAGAAGAAGAGGGAGTGAAAGGTCTTTTGTCCTGGAAGTTTGACCTCGGATTGAAAGAGGAAAAAGGAGATGGATTCTTCATCTTCGCTCCATCTCTAATGACCTTCATGGAGTCCTCGGCCCGAAGGGCATCATCATACAATTCTCCGAAAGATGTAGAGCTCCTCCTTACTTTGCTTTGGAGCAAAGCACTAAGCTTATTACGATAGTAAAACGCTCGATGATCATCATCCTTGATGAGTCCTGGCGCAAAGCGAGCAAGCTTGTTGAAATGAGTGGTGAAGTCTTGGGTCATCAAATCACCTTGCTTGAAATCGATGAATTCTCCGAGTCTTTGCTGCTTGAGCTTCATGGGGTAAAATCGGTCCTCAACAAGAGACTTGAAACATTCCCACTCGAAATTGATTTCAAGAATAGCGGTAGGATTGGCAATCGACCACCAGTAGTCTGCCTCCCTTACCAGGAAGAACTGAGCAATCCTTACCTTGTCCTCTTCACGGACTTTGTATAAGTCAAATTGCTTCTCCATCTCTCAAAACCATCTCTCCTAGCAATTTGGCTAGCTACCCAAGCATAGCCTCCTTGGCGATTGTCTTCTCTAAAAGGAGGGACTTGGTTGGCACTAACATTAGCCGCATCTCGCTGATTTCTCAGAAATTGAGTATGAGCCCCGAGAATAACGTTCTCTACTACTCGAGGTCCAACCATCTTCATAAGAAACAAAAACAAATTAAGTTACTCCTATCAATTAGCATAAACAAATAGACTACCAAATAAAGTCCTTAACTTCTACCCATCTCTCATTTATTATTTCAAGGTCGAGTAGTTTAAGTTTAGGGTTCACGTGTGTGCGTCGGGAGCGATAAAGCTCTGATACCAACTGTGACAACCCTCACGAATGCGGAAATAAAAACATACAAGCATGTGATTTAATTAGCGGAAATACGGTATTTTAAAAACCTTTATACATGCAAGATAGAAAATACGAGGTGTGACAAATATTACAAACCAAAGTACGAAATATACTACAACAAGAGACGTAGTCTCTCAAAAGGTTAACAATGTCAAAGTGTTTAGCAACTAGCTAAAATCACGTCTAGAGGTAAATCTTCCAGGGACAACGCCCGCTAGCTCACACCCGAACCCAAAATATCATAAGCAAAATGCCATCCAAATCAAGCAACCTGTTCATCCATGAAAAACATGAACGCCACAGTCAGTGGGGAGTAACTCCGGGTTCTCCCAGCCATATCACATCAAACGTACATAGAAGGAAATACCAAAGTAGAAGCATGAATATATAGATATACATGTGAGATACGATAAGAATAGATAGGCAATTCAATATATAATGATAAGAGCATATAGAATACAAATCCGAATCCATCATGTGATACAAAGACTCGGGGAAGACACTCTTAGGCAACCAGAATACGCTCACTAGGGCTTGCATCTCACCGTTAGCGGTATAAGTTTGATAAGATTGAGACTCGACAAACAAACCATGCCAAGTCATGCGATGATCACCATAAATCCATCATATTATCATCCATTCAAACGTACCAATACATTGACGATGCCCAAACATGCAATGACCATGAATAATAAATCATGAAATCACGCATCCAAGAACAACGACACAAAGACGACATCTCTCACGGTAAATGAAACGCACTAGCACCGTGTACATGGCAAGTATGATTAAAAGGCATCCACGAGATAAGACATTTCCCTGAACGCATACACGATTCAATTCATTTCGTATATGTAGACTAATTTCCTCCTGGTAGAACGACGATATAAATACCCGGTCCTAGTCTAAATCTGGCCAGAATCCCGAAATCACATTTTTCGGTTCGACATGCGATAAATGTTTCGCATCCAAGACTCGGTCAATCATAGACGCCGAGTACCCCAAATTCGGTAGAACAATTCACGAAAGAGGCGGAAAAGAGCACAAGCCTCATAACAAGCGGTACGCTACATGCAAATAACACCACCTCGCAAGTACACAACATTTGACGGCCGGGTCGATCAACGCATAGCGTTCGCCTCCCAACAACGTCGTTGTATGCCCACTAACACATGCAATTAAGCAGTAGGATACCTCCCTGTTCCGACATTCCAGCCTTACGAACGTGGAGGTAGCCAAGGGAATGAGAGTACAAAGCACAAGACAAAATAGTGCTCAAACCGTATCATTTGTAAAAACCGACTCAAAGTGGAACATACCAAAAACCGTCACAAAACATGTGATACAAGCGAATGAAATATCATATATTCAAAACACTCATATTATAAGTCACTACGTAAAATTATACGATAAACGAATCATGCGAACTATTATAAATTACGAGTTTTAGAAATTTCAAGAATAAAACACAGCCGTGTTCCAGGCCGGTCAGTGGACCGGCGGCCGGTACCCCGGCTCGCGCATCAAGCAAAATCCAAAAATCACGAAAAACAGGGCATGTGTTCCAGGCCGGTCTGGAGGCCGGCGGCCGGGCACTCGGCCAGGACCATCACTACACAAAAATTCCAACTTCCCTACTGATGTGTTCCCAGCCGGTGGGCAGACCGGAGGCCGGTCACCCGGCTGGGGACCCCAGTTCAGCCGTGAGCATTCAACACTTGTTCAATCCATTTCAATTCTCATAATTTACTTCTAATAACTATCAACAATCAATATTCATCATCAAAAATCATCAATTAACAACATTCATTATCCATAACATGAATCCTAAGCTTTCTAATCGTATTCTAAATACGAATTCTAACATATAAATCATATAAAACACGTAAATGATATCGAGTAACCCTTCACCGTTACCTTTATGCGTCTTCACTACTCGTCAAGCTCCTCTTCAATTAGGAAATAGTCTTTGTCGGGATCTTGAAGGTCACCACCTACAAAATAGTTAATAAAAGATGAATTTACTTAACCATGAGAAATACGGAAAGTTTGAAAAGCGAGAAAGACGGTAATGTTATTATCAATACGGATAGAGGAAAGTAAGAGGGGAAGAATAAGACGAACTTACGAGAATTTGAGCAAGAAACGAATGGGATACGATGATTCAAAGATTGATCAAAATGGAGGCAAGGGTTTTGGTTTTCTTAAGGAAGAAGAAAGCTTGAATTGTGTTTGTGTTGTGAAGAAATAGGTTAAGTGGTAGTATGAGATGTATAAGGAAAAAGTCAACAAAAGTCAAAGTCGCCTTAAGACGGGATTCTCATGTAATCTCACGGAAATTCCAAATACGAACTCGGAAATTCTAAATTCGACTCGGAAAATTAAATTTACGATTAAAACTAAATTTCATTGAAAAGTATCCATAAAATATTTTCACTATAAAAATAGGGTACATTTACGGGTGTTACAGTTCGTGACCTGAGGCAACATACGAGCAAGCGTCTTTAAGGCTTTTTCTCTAATAATGTGTAACAAGATGGTTTCTTTGGCTATACCAGTATTGGCGAGCATTTACCGAGACTTAAATGATATTTCTACTTCGACAATGCCTGGCAAGGATCACGGTCATTTTGTTGCCCATTATGTTTATATTTGTCTCGATAAATACTATCGTTCGCACAAATCCGCTACCCTCTCGCTTGTTGAAGGCACCATGATCGAATTTCAAGGGATGTATGCCATCAAAAAATTTCACTTCACCGAGGCAAAAAGGCAAATTTGGTCTGGCACCCAACTTCCATGGCTCTCTACACTCCATGGGGATAAACGAGTTAAGGGGCACAAAGATGATGTCGTAACACGCGCCGGACCATTGACTTTTTCATTGCATTTTGGTCGAGTTTCTTAACCTTGAGGAATGATGACAGCTACATCGTTGAGCCGTATAGTCCTCATCGCTTTGCGCGACAACTGGGGTTTCACCAACACGTCCCTTGTATACTTACTCGTGACATTCGCGACGGCAGCTTGAGCGTCTTTTCCAATTGGTTGATACTTTTACTTGCTTAGTGACAAAGTCAAAATTTGTCATCCCGAGAGAATACCTGAAAATTGGCACCTTAGTCACTCCAGCTTATGCCTTCTGGTTAAAGGGAATTTCTAAATTGACTATTCCGAATGAGACGAGAAAACCTTTACTACTCGTTTAGGAGCATAGTCTTCAGGAGTCTTTAAAGATCTTCTCGTCTCATTCGGAAGCATCAGCTTAGAAATTCCCTTTAACCAGGAGGCATAAGCTGGAGTAACTAAAATGCCATTTTTCGGGTCCTCCCTCGGGATGACAAGTTTTGAATTTGTCCCTAAGCATGTAGAAGTCTCAAACAGTTGGAAAAGACGCTCAAAGTTGTCGTCGCGAATGTCACGAGTAAGTCTACCTGGGACGTCTTGATTAAAACCCATTTGTCGCGCAAAGCGATGAGGACTATACGACTCAACAGTGTAGCTGTCTTCATGCCTCAAGGTTAAGAAGCTCAACCGCAATGCAATGAAAAAGTCTGTGGTCCGGCGCGTGTTACGACATCATCTTTGTGCCCCATATCTCCCTTATCCCCACGGAATGTAGAGAGCCATGAAACTTGGATGTCATACCAAATTTGCCTTTTTGCCTCGGTGAAGCGAAAACTTTTGGTGACATCCATCCCTTGAAATTTGATTATAGTGCCTTCCATAAGTGAGTGGCTAGCAGATTTGTGCGAATGATAGTATTTGATAAGCCATGTATAAACATAATGCACAGCAAAGTGAGCTTGATCCTTGTCAGGTGTTGTCGAAGTAAAAATATCATTTTAAGCCTCGCTGAATGCTTGCCAATACTGGTATTGCCAAAGAAACCATCTTGTTTCTAGTTAGCATAGAAGAACCCTTAAAGACGTTTCCTCGTATGTTGCCTAGGTCACGAACTGGGAGAACGAACGCGCAAAGCCAAAGGGACATAAAGGCTGCAAGATATGTCTTTCGCCTTTCTGTTTCTGGAACACCTAAAGTGAGAAAGAAGTCGTGAGTGGTCACGTTCCACTCCGAAGGCTCCCCGTATGAAAAAGAATCTGGTCGCGGAGTCGGCAAGTGTGCTCTCTCTGACGCATTAGACGAAAGAAAAACTTGGATATGCTTTTAAACTAAAAGTGGCACCACTACTTGAATGGTACTTTGCCGTTCTTCTTACCATAAAGAAAATCCAGTGAAAATCATAAAATAAATGCTTACATCTTGGGCGCAAATACGGGTTGTCCTTCTCAGCGAAACAATGGAGTTCTTCACTAAAAGGCACTAGTTCGTCGTAAAATACACCCGTTATTGGCAATTCAACGATAGAGTGAATATCCCAAAGATTAATGGAAAATTTACTCGCTGTCGTCAACAATGTGTTAGTTTCCGAGCACCATAAATCGCAAAAAGACTCAATTATTTGATTGCTACACTGATAAAGAAATATCGAAGCATAAACCACCTCATAAATATAGACTCATATTGTCGCGGCACTAGCAAAGAATGTCTTCTAACCATTCTCAGTAACGCGATATATAACAAAATTTAGATCCAAAGTAAAAGTTGCCAACTAGTTGAGGTTTACCTTTGGAGAGTCGATGGTGTAATAGCTTTGGAAAGTCGTTGTCTCGGTAGTGTGACAAACGTAGCACGAGTGATGAGTTTTCGGCTTCTTGCCACCAAGAGTCTAGGTTTTGCAGATATGTCATCGATAACCAAGACTCGGTGAAGGACCCGTCAGAGAAGGGAAAATAGCGTGTTTAACTCCGTCAACTGCTCTGCCATCGGCATGGTCTTCGACTGTCACTAAGTACTCCTTACCGGTCTTTTCAGATTTACTCGTCTGAAAGTGCACCATATTGTCTACTGAAACAAAGAGAAACAAAATTATTTTCCTCTTGAAGAGATAAAAAATCAAACACACGAAATACAACCCCACCCAAAATTACTCAAAATAAAAATAAGGCAAATGAAGTCAAAGCCCTCTGAACCCACCAAACAAAACCATTTTCATGAGAATGAGAGCACGAAAAACGCAAAACAGATCAAACCCAAAATAATTTCTCATCCCCAGATAAATTTGAAACCGTGTCCTCTTAATCAAAGTTCTTTCCTGACGAAGACGATACAGCAAGTAGAATTCATTCCGGCGGCCTTGGGATTAGAGGAATTTAAAAGGGTTGCAGGGATCATCGCCAATTGGAAACGTGGTTTTGTCTCTCGTGAAGAATGGGGGGGGCATCGGAATTGGTTTTGTCTCTCGTGAAAGTGGCGTCAACTACTAGTTTGACACGCTCATCATCTTCTGCTAATCGGTAACAAGCGAGATGAATTCAGCAATAACGAGCATTGGGTTCACGTCAATGATGACCAGAAGTTTATCACGGTGTTGGAGAAGAAATACGCTGCATAACGTCAAGGCACATGTAATTCCTTTTATAATGAAGGAAATTGAATTTGTGTAGAGCTCAAATACTAGTGTTAAAGACTCAATCTTGTCGTACGCTCAAGTCCTATCTCTACCAAAATTAATTTATCCAACGGATTTTGGATCAAATTTGAGATTTGGATTTCAGTTAATAAGCTATATGGTTTACTTGAAGTCCTACTAGTACAAGGAGAGTTCAAAAAAAAGTTTCAAGTTGCGACTCCCGAGTGAATAATTCATGAAATGAAGGACTGCTACTTTACGCAAAACGAAGATAATTCGTTTAGAGAAGACCAACATGGCTGCAACAAGTAAAGTTCGGGAGCGTCTCATGCTAAATACTCAAATTCGTGTACGTGATTTAATCTCGATGGGACAAATTTGTAGACATAAAAATATGTCTCACGCTATTAAAATACCGGATTGTAAAACATCGACGACGTTTTAGAAAACATCGACGACGTTTTTCATAAAAAAGACGCTACTTGCCCTTAGCCTTTCTCTCTCTAAACAAATTTTCTCCCAAATTGAAAACCCACTAAAACACTCACCCTCTCCCACACCCCCACCGCCACCACTGCCACCGGCCCTACCCCAGGACCTGCGCCCGCCGTTCCGCCCCCCGCCGTCCCCCCTTGCCGACCTCCTGCCGCCTGCCGCCACCTGCACCGGTAAGTTTTTTTTTTTTTTAATTTTTTATAGATCTAGTTATATTGTTCTAGTTATATTGTTCTAGTTATATTGTTCTAGTTTTTTTGTTTAATTTGTTTTAATTTGTTTGTTGTTAGTTTTTGTTTTAATTAAACTTGTAGTTATTAGGTTGTTGTTTGTAATTAGTTTGTATGAGATTGTTTTTTGTTTAATTAAAGTTGTAGTAATTTGTTTGTTCTTAGTTTTTAATTATTTCAAAGTTTTTTGTTTGTTTTCTTGTTAGATTTGTTGTAAAATCTTGTAGTTGTTTAGTTTTTTTTGTTTGTTGTTAGTAATTTGTTGTTTGTTGTTTAGATTTGTTTTAATAATTTGTATAAAGAAACAAAGAATCGATTTTATTTCCTAATTTTTCATCCCACTATGATGTGATTTGGAGGAAAAAAAAAATTTCCCCCATGGTTGGACAACGATTTCACACGTCCAACCATGGGGGAATTTTTTTTTCCCCAAGTCCCACCATGGTGGGACATGTGAAATGGTTGTCCAACCATGGTGGGATTAAAATTCTGGAAATCCACCATGGTTGGACAACCATTTCACACGTCCAACCATGGTGTGATTTTCAGAATTTCCATCCCACCATGGTGGGACGTGTGAATTGGTTGTCCAATCATGGTGGGATTTCCTGTTTTTTCATCCCTCCATGGTTGGATTTCCAAAAAAAAATCGCCCATGGTTTGAATTTTTTGATTAAAAGTCCGTCCATGGG
This sequence comes from Heliosperma pusillum, assembly GCA_022085475.1. Lineage (NCBI taxonomy): Eukaryota > Viridiplantae > Streptophyta > Magnoliopsida > Caryophyllales > Caryophyllaceae > Heliosperma > Heliosperma pusillum. Next base: position 35,778 of record JAIUZE010015198.1, on the reverse strand, counting down.
TTATTTGAAATATTTTAATAAATTATTGATTAAGTTGATTAAATTAATTTGTTCGATAATAATATGTTTTAGGAATATTATTAACGCTTATTTGAATGTTTTAACTGACACCCATGCAGATGGGAGATCGAGGAAAGAGCGTTATGGTTCCCGAAGATCTTACGGTGAACCGTAGAGTCACGGCTTCAAAGCGTCGTGTTATTTTTCGGTGTAGTAGATCTAATCTTGTTAGTAGCGGTATTTCTGAGAGGGAGAGGTCGGAGGAGGTAGAAGGTAGTGTTCCTCAGATTGATCAGGGTTTCGAGGAAGCGGAAGACGTTTATAGGGAAGATGATATTGTTGACGAGGGTTTGGTGGACGAGGGTTTGGTGGACGAGGAGTCGGAGGGCGAGGAGGATATTGTTCAGCGGTCCGTACCTTTTTCGAGATCAGAGCTACCGTTGTCTCAGAGGTTAGCTCGGGGCTCCTTTGGCCGCTATTCTAGGTTGGAGGATGGTTCGCAGAGGGAGCCGCGGAAGAAGCCGCGCAGCGACAGTGATTGTCTCCTTAGAGCCCCAGTTTCTGGTGGGCCCCGTAACATTTTGGTGTTACGGAGTTTTGGAGGGCATGTGGCATATAGTAGTTGGACCGAGACCGAGGCGGCTAGGTCCTTTATTAAGTGCTACGAGAGGTTGAGTTATGTGGATGGGTTAGGGAGGATGGAGGTGCCGGCTGATGTTGTTAGGAGGTTTCAGCTGACTGGGTTGACTGGGTTGACGATGTGCTGCACGACAGCTTTGGATGAGAACCTTCTGAGCGCTTTCATAGAGAGGTGGCAGCCGGATACCAACACATTTCATATGCCTTTCGGGGAGAGCACCATTACGCTTCACGATGTGGAACAGATTCTTGGGATTCGGCCTACTGGTACGAGGGTGTTTGTGCGGGGTACCTCTGCTGCCGGTTCTTCGAGGGAGGAGTTGGGGTTGAAGATGGATGTGGCACAGTTTTTGGCATACCTCCCGGCGCGGTGGCACCACTGTTATATAAGGGTGGTGGCTTGTTAGTGTCATCTTTGAGGGCCCATATCAAGGAAGGGAACGAGCATGACTCCCTCCGTGCTTATTTGTTGTTGTTGTTGGGACATACTTTGTTTGTGGACAAGTCTGGTGATAGGGTGTCAGCTCAGTTGTTACCCTTTCTTGATGATCTGGAGCAGGTTGGAGAGTATGCTTGGGGTGCCGCTTGTTTGGCATATCTGTACCATCAGCTAGGCATGGCATCGCGATGGGAGGCGCGCGGTGTTAGTGGGTGTCTGCCCTTATTGCAGGCCTGTATTTACGAGTACTTCCCCAAGTGTCGGCCACACAGGGGAGATTATTTGGAGGGTAGGCCACGGGTCGATGCTTGGAGGCACGTTCCTCGGTTTAAGGGCGATCTTGACCATTTTCAGATGTGGCGTGTTAGGTTGGACGGGCTTTACAGGGAGCATGTCAGATGGACGCCTTATTGGACGCGTATGCCGAGTTCTTCGAGATATTCTCGCTATTCCGGCTATATTCGATTTCAGTCCATTGTTGAGCTGTACCAGCCTGATCGGTGTATGCGCCAGTTTGGGTACATTCAGACTATCCCGATGCCTATTCCTATCCCATGTACCGAGTACCATCCAGCGAAGAACGGTTATACTGTGGAGTTTGGCCAGGAGCCCCATATAGGACCTTACACTCTCTATGTTCAGGGGACGGCCGGATGTTCGTGGGGCCATTTCAAAGTCTTAAAACCTTTGAAATGTATGTAACTCACGAAGAGGAGGAGTTTTATAGGCCTAATGGTTCTTCATCCGAAGGATATTCAACTGATTAAGTGTTAATGAAATGTATTTAACGTTGATTAAGTGTTAATGAAATGTATTTGCAGTCAATTTTAATGAAAAAATGTATTCAACTTTAATTTATGTCAGCTTTATGTATCCACTTTAATGTATGTCAGCTTTATTCGAGTGTTGTCAATATCAATTATATTTAACCCAAAATAAATTTAGATAAAAAAACAAACATTACATAAATATTCATCAAATATACAATTACATTTTGAACATATTAATAAAGTGCTTAACCAAAGCTCAATTTCCGTGCAACATCATCATCGATGCTTTCATTTCTTCTTCTCCGACTTCTTCCCGTGGTGGTTCCAATGCATGCATTCCAGTTCTCGATGTTTCTTTGGTACAAAGTATCGAGATGACTGACACTTTCGTGTCTAAAAGTCCGCCAAACGGGAGCTAGTGGTGGCATGGCAACATCCTCTTTCGGCCCTCTTGAATGCAACCGCATCCAATGACTATGGTAGTTTACAATCCACATAACACCAAAGGGTTTTTGGCCTGCAACCAAAGCCCTAAGTGGTAAAATTGTCTCACAACTACCGACCCAAATTTTCTCACCATTGTCGCGACGGAAATGGCCAATGACACAAATAGTCCAGTTGAAGGTGGTTGCAAATGCAAGTAAGTGGTCGCCACACATCCAATGCTCCGGACCGCATGGGATCTCAAGATAGAACTCGACACGCCTCAATGTGGTCTCAAAGCCTGTCAAACCAGTCGTAGAGGATGGATGAGTACCGAACAAGTTCTTGTAGACATCGTCGCTCCTAATCTCTTGGCCACACCACATCCTCATCTGAAGGTAGTCACCCTCTTGCCCCCGTTGGGCATGTGATATAACCCGAAACCACAGTGACCATCGTCACCGACATCTACCCAACCATCGAACTGGCCCCAAAGCACCTCTGGTACGCCGTATCGTTTAGCCCAAGTTGAGATAAGGCCGATGGTGTAGTTTCTTTCTAACGGAGCACAAGGTGGTCCTGGAGGAAAGTCCCCAAATAAGTGAGTACGAGCACTAGATCCATCGGTGCTAGGTGTCCCATATTTCCTTTGACTATGCTCGAAAGACGACTTGTTCCTAGTCGTGGAATTTTTAGGACGGCCTTTCGGGTTCTCATTAATAGGAGGTGGCAAAACTTCCTCGTCCTCCGGATGTAGGACGTCACGCATCTTCTCGGATACCAACCTACGGCGAACCGGGTCACTGTTTCTAGCTTCCACTACTAACCCATCAAACTCATCATCATCGGTTCTCGGCATTTGATCAACACTATCAAATACCAAGGTCTTCCAAAAAACGTGAACATCCTCAACATGGACCCTCCTACCTCTCCTACTCAAATCAACCAATTTGCATGCACAAGGTAGGCCATGAGTTGTCTCAAGCACATGTCCACATCCCTCCTCTAACCCGACACCAAGACCAAGACCTCTCTGAAGCTCCTCCTCCATTAATCCTATTGCCTTCGTCGACACGACCCCTAGCAACAATGAGAACAAACGACTAGTTATACGAGGCCGACTCCTTGAATCCTCAAGTGACTTTCTAATCTCCGAGTGTTGACTTTCAAGCATGTCATTCATCTTCGACCACATACTATCAAGTGTCAAATTTGCACTTTTCAACCATGACTTAAGTAGAGAATGAGCCGACTCGACACGGGAAGTAGACGTGTTACCGAAATGTAGGACATCGTTTGTATAACATCGCAAAAACTTCTCCTTGTGCATCGCCCAAGTGCTCAAAACATAGTTCCCTAAGGGAACCCACTTGACACGAAAACACTCCCATGCTCTTTCAAACTCTTCCACGGTTAATGCATCAATAACCCGTACCCAACCCGCTTTTGGATTATAGTAGGCAAGATCTCTATACCACTCCGTCTTGTAGATGTTCAGGGTTTTAGCATTGATGGCGCGGTTCACGTGCCACCGACACAAGAAATGACTAGAACCGGGAAACATCTCCCTAAGAGCGGCGATCAAACCCAACTCCCGGTCGGTGACGAAGACGGTAGGGGAAACAAAGACACATGCAAGAATGTCCGACAACCGCCTCAAAATCCACGTTTACGAAGCCTCGGACTCCGTAGGAACAAGTGCACAAGCAATTAGGAACGAATTCCCAGTCGGGGTAACACCGACAATCTCAACCAGTAGATTCTTGTAGGTGTTTGTCTTGTAAGTTGAATCAATGAGCACAACATAATGATAGGCTCGGAAAAGCTGCACGGCTACGGGATGTGCCATGAATATATGAGAGATTTGTCGTGTCTCGGGATCACTCGCATGCCACTGCAAATAATGTGCTTCGACGGCAAGAGCAAACATTTGTTGTGCCGTGTTCCTTCCACCCCTAAATTCCCGCCTAAGTTTTTTCGTCTCGGTATATATTTGATTATTTGACGGTTGAGGTTTAGCCGGTGTTCTTTGGTGAAGAGCGTTCTTTATGTCTTTTGGAAGCACACCGGCCTTAACCTGTTGCCTCACATACGCTTTCTCCTCGTCATCCAAAGCCGCAAAATGACGATCACCATCCTTGTATACCACTTCCTCATGATTGTGAAACCCTTTACCCTTGGCGGTGATTATGTTCCAAACTGCACCGCTATCGTCACCTTGCCGAGGGTAGTTCTGCACGGCTCGGATACGGAAAGTGCATCCACACGTATTCGACCTACGACGCTTCTCAGGATCATCAATTGGAGGAGGTCTATCATACCTTGAACATCGAAAGTAAGATGCCAACAACCCGTCTTTTCTTCTATTTTTTGGCCCATTATTTGCTTTAACCAAAGCAAAACCATGATCCATTGCAATCCTACTCGCCCAATTAAAGGCATCATCACGGGTAACAAAATCTAACGTCGTATCAAAATACGGATTGTAATCGGTGTTATTATTCCCAAAATCCTCAAACGAGTCATGTTCAATGCAAATACGGCGCTAATTAGACATTAAATAATTAACATATATTAGTAAATCATGATCTACATACGTAAAATGTTATTAATCGGGGTTATAAAAAAACGATATCATCTCACCATGGTCAGACAAAAAACCCGAGTTTCATAACCATGGTCAGACAATAAAAGGGATGTCATGGACCATGGCCAGACCTTCATTTCACACGTCTGGCCATGGTAGGACGTGTGAAATGGAGGTCCAGCCATGGCCAGACATCCATTTCACACGTCCCACCATGGTCAGACGTGTGAAATGGATGTCTGGCCATGGCTGGACCTCCATTTCACACGTCCTACCATGGTCAGACGTGTGAAATGGAGGTCCAGCCATGGCCAGACATCCATTTCACACGTCCCACCATGGTCAGACGTATGAAATGGATGTCTGGCCATGGCTGGACTTCCATTTCCAATTTATGTCCATGGTCAGACGTGTGAAATGGATGTCTGGCCATGGTCCATGACATCCAGTTCTTCGTCTGACCATGGTATTTTTTCCTAATTATTTTTAAAAAGATCGCAATTGAATTTTAACTAACTAAGACGTTACGTAAATCAATTAAGTTAGATAAATATAAACAAACATATAACGGATTTCGGGAAAAAAAAAATTAACAAACGTAAAATTTGATTAATATGTAAACATACCGAAGAATGTTCGTCCGCCATGATAATCGATTTAGGGAAATTGTTGTTGTTGGATTTAGTAAAATTGTTGTTGTAAGATTTTAATTTTTTTTAGTTCAATTTAATTGTTTTTCAGTAGGTCTTGCTTAAGACGGGTTGGATCTTGCAACGGGTATTTTGTGAGAGGAAATGGGTAGAGGGGACAAGGTGAGCACCCCCCCATGTGCTTCCCCACTCACCCTTGATGGGTATTTTGTGAGAGAATATGGTATCCGTCTTAAGCTTAAGACGGATACCTCCGTCTGAAATAAGAATTTGTGATTGTTTTTTATTTTGGGAGAATTAGATAAGAGAGAGAGAAGAGAGATAGAGAGTATAAGTGAATAAGGGCAATTTCGTCTTTCTTAATGAAAACGTCGTCGATGTTTCCTAAAACGTCGTCGATGTTAACCAGCCGCCTTAAAATAACTCAAAGTCAAATTGCTGACAATTTTTGTAAATGGGTCAACTCATATTTTTTATGCGTGTTAAATACTAGGTAGCACAGACACTTCTCCTAACCAGCCGTCCCGTGTCGGACACCGTGCCGGACACACGGACACCTATAAACAAGGAATGTGAGATTGAAAGACTAGAAAAGGTTGATTAGAAGATGAGTTTGGGTGGGAAAATTGATTAAAAGATGAGTTGGGGTGAGAAATGCGAATAAATTATAGTTAAAGTCAAGTTTTACACTCAATTATTTACATTTAATATCAAATACTAATACAAAAAAAAAATTGTATGTTATTTATAACTAAAAAATATATATTTATTAAATTTAAATGCCGTGTCCCGTGTCCTAAATTTCATGAGATGTCGTATCACGTGTCCGTGTCCGTGTCCGTTTTGGTGCTACGTAGGTTAAATATATTACCAAACCCGACAAAAAAACATTACGAAGTACATATTAAAGAAAAGACTCTCCAAGTCCACTACAAAAGCCAAAACTACCAAGTCCATATAAAAAAATCGAAACTCTCATTTTCTATAAATACCGCACTTAGTTCTCAATTTGGGACTAATAAAACAAATTACACAAAAACTCACACTACAAAACGAAACCTCTCTACAAAAATTCTCTTCTAAGAGAAAAAAGAAAGGAAATTCATCTTTAGTCAATCTAGATTTGAATACAAAACTACTCTTCGATCCGACATTAAGCATCCACTGTAGTCTTTTGAAGAGAAGAAACCCAAATTCGTCGACGGAGAATCAAGCTTTCAAATCAAGACTCTCTTGTCCATCCAAAACGCGGAGATCGGAACAGTAGAATATATAGTAGATTGTATCATCCAAAACCTTTGAATTAATAAAAATTACTTTGTTGCATTTTATTTACGTTTTTTTACTTGTTTGCAGATTAATACGAATTTATCGATACACACATGTCGGAAAAGATATATTGGGGTAAATTGTCCATTTCCTAAAAACGGTACAATTCCTATTTGTGATTTCAATTACCTTTTGTACTGCATATGAGATCTTAATGGAAGTTTACCAAAGAATTCTATTTTATTTTTTTAGGCCTGTCGGACAATTATGTAATCAAGCCATGAATCTCTTTCTCCTCCCATTCATTCTTAGATTTCATTTAATGCAATTTTGATGAATTTTATCTTCAATTGTTCCAAGTGATTCTAACAATGCAGTCTTTTGAAATGGATTTCAAAGCCGGGGTATGGTGCAAGACCAGGCAGCATGAGAGCCAGTGAGTGGTGGTCATGGGGTGGTAGGCGGTGGATGAAGCAGCTGAGGGTGATGGTGGACGTTGGTGAGGGCAGTGGGATGGAGAGGGATGAGAGATGGGTGGGAATAAAAAATCAAGACCACACCGCGAAAACGAACATCCAAAGATATATCTGTCTTAAGATTAAAACGAGTCAAATATGGTCATGTTAGATATATAAGACAAAAACATAATGCATAAGAAAAATCAAAATATTTGTCTTACCTACTTATATATGATGATATTAGACCTGTTTTTAAGGAAGACTAGCTGCTCGGCAGCAACAGTTGACGGTAGGTTGAGAAAACATAATAGCACAATCATGACGTCCCTAATGAGGGAGGTAAGTGAACCTCTCAGTATCCCTGACACCATACGATGTCTCAAAAAATAGTTACATCATCTTTATTGAGATTTTGTGCCACATACGACAAAGTTAGTGTAATGGAGAAGAAAGTATCGAGAGAAATGGTTTTAAACAACCAACGCATAATTACATCTTTTTGCCTTCTTTATGTAAGAAAGAGCCCTTCCTCTTAAAACATGGTAGGAGCGTCCAATTAACGTCAACGAAGGCAGAGGTCTCCGGGTATCATGTACGGTGAAAAGAAAAGTTGACTGGCCCGGTATTAGAAGAGTATGTGAATATACAACACAATCCAACCAGCCATGGATATGATTGCAAATATGTGTACCCAGAACAATATGGCTGCTGATTCCTTCCCACAACCTCTTAAGTTGGCAACCGCACCTATTACAAGACATGGAACAAAATACACATGTGAGAACACTGAACACGAAAGGATTGGGAATTTCAACTGTAAATCATTTAAAATACATCTATTGATCAATGCAAAAATGAGGACCTGATAGTACAGATGTAGGCATGGTGTGTTGGAGAAGAAGAACGAATTTGAACATCTTGTCACCAGCAGGAATAAATCCCAACTTATCAGCCAGCGTCACAATGCCGAGTCCTACTGGAGGAACGAGAACCAAACGTCCAAAAATAATTGCAGCTGTTGTGCGAAAACCAAGTTTTGAACTACCGGGGCCTGCAGGTTACAATCACAGCTTTTAGTTGTCTGAAAGACGAGGTGCAAAAATAAGTGTGGCTTCCTTAAACTTACCATCTACAAGGTTGCCTCCTAAAGCCAACAAAATGCATGGAATCATAGCCTCCCTGAAACACATGGATATCCGTCAGTATCTTTTGTAAATTATACACCTTGATCATCTTTTTTCGAGTTGATCATGTAGTATATTTCGTAAATTAAATATAATTTTTTAGTAAAACAGTTATAATGACCTTTTATCACTAAATTTAAAATATGACATCTAGTTAAACGGGGGAAATATAGATGTAGTGTAAGGAGCCCGTACTTCAACCATAAATAGCAACACAACATTACCCTAGTGCCTTAAGACGGGTAAGAGGTTGGATGTGCACAACTTGACCCAAGGTCGATAAAAACGTGGCACCCGTCTCCAAATAACCCAAAATGAAAGTTGCACCCACCGACTGTCACTTCAATATAAGAAGCACAGACAATATAATTAGCCTATTCTATTGTGAGTATTCAGCTCCGTGCTTGTAACAGTATAGACTACTAGACAAATTTCCTCCAAATTTATGAGCATACCCAAGAATCATGCAGCTATCAGTGAAGAAGAAAAGTGGCCCATCACTTGCAAAGATCAAACGCTTTAAGATGGGCACACAACCAAATCCCATAGCTAGTATCTGTAGCAAAAATATGAACAAAATATCATTTATTATACAAACAATTTGCTTACTTCTCGAAAAATCAGCAACCTAGAGTAATCTCCACAGGGTTGTATCAAGCATAACTAGTAAACTAACATGAAGTGTTATGATAAGGGGCACCTATAACAAGCGTAACTATACATCACTCACTGAATGAAGAACTGACAGATTACTAAATTTAACACAGACAAGAAACGAGATATACATGTCAGTCTGATAATAATTGAATTTTATTAGTAATCCATCAAATCGTTGTAGTCAGTGGTCACAAATAGCTATTGTAATGAAATTTTTATAAATTATACACACAAAGAAATTGTATTATACCACGGAAAAATGAACGAGTAAAAAAATTCACGTGAATATTGCAAAATATGACTAAACAACACCACCTAAATCTTAGGCGCCAAGATGCAACAGCACTTACAGAAGCAATGATAGGAGGCTGAATGATTTGTTTCAGCTTCAGCTTGTCATATACGAACGCGAGGAACCCTTCTAACTGCACGTAGTAAAGTTGGTAAATTAACGATGAAGAAAATGACAGATTAACATTGTAGAAAAAGAAAAGAAAGGGTGTGAATATATATTATTTACTTGAGCATTATTACAAATATACCAAAATGTTTATAGCTTTTACCAAATCGCCCGATGCACCGATGCAGTAGGTTACACCACTATCTTCTTACTAAAGTCATTATTAGCCTTCTACAGCAAAATTAACAACTTCACACTTCCAACTACAAAATTTTATGAATTTATACAGAATTCTCTTTAAAAGTTAAAATTATAATTCGAATAAAATTTATAAATGAAGGTGGCTGTGAAGAGAAAAAGAGTTAAACAAAATCTCCTATGCCATACAAATACGTATGAGACAGTCTTACATGTGCAACGGTAAGAACTTCTCAGACAAGCGTCATACTAAGCCGAACAAAAGCACATTTAATAGTTAGTACACTTGACTGACAGCTACGAAATAACCACCAATGAAAGAAAAAGTAGAAAAGAAAACATTACTTTGGAGTTAAAAATTAAAATAATGCATTTAAATAATGTAATATAGTCCTCAAACAAATCCACGCAAAGTAGTAACATCGAGCACCAAAGTGTAAAGCACAACACAATAGGTAATGTTATGAGGAATAATATAATAACTCTTGCCTTTCCTTTGCTCGATACACTTGAGCCCACTGGCTCTGGATCTTGAGATAGTAAAGGAACTTGCTCAGGGTTTGAATTTCCATTATGGGGGTGACTCTTAACCGGAAGATGGCCCCCATCAACATCAAAAGTACCTTCTGAAGGGGGTGCAAGCATTTGGAATACATACGTATACAGGACAATTGCACCAACCTGGGACACAACCAGAAACATGTTCAGACATTCCTGATTACACTAAAAAATTCAGATAGTACATGGAATCACTACTACATCAGGAAATACTGAACTTTACAGAACTGTTGCAGAAGAATAATAAGTCAATGTAGTAATCACGGTCAGTATGAAAAGATCGACTGGCATGATCCAGGGGAGTCTACATGGTCATCATTCCAAAAATCATGTATCTACTATGCGAATACACGAGCTAAGGGCACGTGCAAAATATTGTGTATTCCATATATTATGACCACATGGAAAAAATATAAGGAGTGCTTCATAAGTGAGGTTGCTAGACTTGCTACCATGCACATTGACTTCAGCTTTTGGATTGAGAGGGGTTACTTACAACTCAGGTGTAAACCGGGTAACGGTACTCCAATTTTGAGGCCTATATATAACAGAATAAAACGCACATAAAATTTGCTTTCCGTATGGTAAGTAGTTGAAGGTGGACCAATTTCGTTATTTTGTACACAAACCGGTAGAGATTGAAAAAGTCCCTCGAATTAATGAATTGAGATCAATAGTCCCATTATTTGAAGAATTGTTGAGCCTTATCCTTCCCTTTTTGATACATCACTCATTAAACTAATTACTCATGCATTAAATTTAATTAAATTGGTAATGAACCATATGAGACGAGACATCAAATAGGATAGAAGCTTTAATTTCCATCCTTAAACCGTTTTAGGGAAACAAGTATCTCTTTATCATTAACTACACCAAAAGAGAAAGTGCTATAAACGTATAAATGCACAAGTTTTATCATAAACTCCTATATTTTATGCCCACGTTAAAAATCTTGCGGTGATCAAAGAGTTTACCCAAGACAGAAAGCTGAGTTTAAAAAACACACCCACTGTCCAAATGAAATATATGCTGTTCCGTCTTGACTGCACTTTTCTGAATCGCCAAAAGGATTTGCCGTATCTCTACACAAAGCTGCAATCAGAACAAGCGGCACATTGCCAATATTTCCTGCACAAGAGCATGCCCGCATTTAGTTCAGGTGCTTTTTTCTCACACATTCACATCAGTATAGAGATGGTGCGAGTTCCTCGAATCAACACAAAATCTTTTGTTGGATAAAGGGATTTGGAGAGAGGATAGCGAGGTGAGCAATTTCTTGGAAGAATTGGAAGAAATGGAAGAAAGTCAGAAACCATTCTCCCTCCCAAAAACTAAATAAACAATCCATCTAATATAGAAAAGATTTGCAGAGAAAATGGCATCGTTTCGTTTCTCACTTCCTTCCTTTCCCTACACTCCATCCCATCCCCTTCCATGCTATCTTTATCTTTAAACATTGCATATGTAACTAATTGTTGCTATGAGGGATGAAACCCATCTTTGATCTTACCTATGGCCAAAGTTTTCATAGGCGTCTACAAACATATACCGTTATTCAGTTCAAATTTGATTTTTTGTAGCAGTAGAAATTACCAATAATCCTACACAAGCAAAATATTATTATAAGCCTAAACTTTCATAGGTCATCTATATGACAATAAGAGGATAAAATCCGTGATTAAATGGATGAATTTTTTTCATCTGCTCTAAATAAAATCCGTTATTAAATTCTAAGAAAATAATAAGGTTAAGGTATACTCCCTCTCTAATCGAATGTTCTTCCTCTTTGACTTTATACAGTCTACAAGGTGACACTCTGGCGCAATTTTCCGTCCTTATATCCTTCCTTCTTTTGTTGAAAATATTACTTTTACGCAAGATATTTTGATAACAAATGTAAATACTTAACCTATCAATTTTTGAAACTTTGACCTCAAGAAGTGAAATAGGAGTATAATTGACCACAATGGAAATAATAACAAAAATTCCTAAAGCAAAGTAGTTCGAGTAACAGTGCTATGCTAATTCATCAAGTCGCTCCAGAAAACCAGTGATGCCGGAAAAAGGACTTAGGAGTTTGAGCAAATACAGATTTATAAGACATCTTTAAGGGTATCTTATGACTATCATTTCTTTTGAATTTCTGAGCTGTAAATAAACATATAAAGGCAGATAAAAGGAGTCGAGGTTTACCAATTCCAATATGTACAATGGTGAACTTGAAGAATGGGTATGGAGGGCGAACAACTGTCGCGACAAGCAGGCCAATCAATGAGCCAGAAATAGTCGCAAGGATGACATTAAATGGTATGAACCACCTGAGAAATAAAGTCGGCTTATGAGTTGAACTGAGCAAAGTATGGGAAAATGTAACATAACAGACAATCATACCATTCAATCATTTTCTGAAGAGTTATAGCTTGGCCTAATTGTGAGAATATCAAACATGGCAGAAGTAAAGTAAACACCAACTGCAATTACCAAAAACATGTTATAAGAAACTTCCAACACAAAATACTCGAAATTAATTTTTCGATAAATCAAAGACGACATAATGAAGACTTGCGGCCGTTGGAGGAAGCGAAAGGAGACATACTCCATTGAGTAACTTGCGGCCATTGGAGGGGAGAATGTTGACATACTTAGAGGCCATAAGAAACCCCAAGAAACACATAGTGAAGACTTTTGCAATGGGAAGCACTGCAATTTTGATTGTGGAAATAAGAGATTGTCCACCTCCTTCACTCCCCATTAATATTTCCCCCAATATTCTCTCCATTCTCATCATTTCTTTCTCCAATTTCCACAGGAATTCTGATCAAAATTCCCTAAATTCAGGAGTTTGATTATCAATTCAACAAACAACAAACAACAAACAATCAAAACAAAAACAGTAAACAGTAAACTTTTTTTTTTTAATCTGGGTTTGTTATGATGTTTGATGTTGTCCTAAATAAAATCAAAATAGATTAATAGTAATAAAGGGTTTGTTTTTGGATCAAAATAAAAGATGGGTTAGGAACAAAATCCTTACTTTCTTAAAGTTAAGTCATTTAGTATCTAGACAAAATTTCATATATTATACATCTACTACATTAAATTGATTGTTATTAACACTATTTGCAACAAAAATGGCATTGACATAATGGCTGACGGTCGGAGATAATACTCCCTCTATCCCGATCATTTATTTATGGGTTTTATTGGATATTTTAAACAAATGTAAATAAATGATGGGTAGGACGGGTAATGAACGTACTAATCGTAGAGAATAATCTAATAAGCATAAAGTAGTACTTTGTACTTGGTAATTGGTAATTGGTAATTGGTAATTGGTAATTGAATTTAGTTTGTGGTGCCAACCTGTGCAACAGCTGACCAAAAATGAAGGTATTTTTGAGAAGAAAAGAGAAGATGGAAAAAAAAAAAAAGAGGTTAATAGTGATCAGAATCACGAGAAAAACCGTCTATTTTTTTGTCTTCTTCTTTATTCTCTCCTCTAAAAACCCTGAATGTACAGTAGTTGAGGTTGGGGAATATAAAGAGATAAACGGTCAAATGTATTTAATATGCCCAAATTTTCATTATAGACCGACACCATTCGTGTTAACACTATTCGTGTTAAGTTTAAATGGGTTAAAATCATATCAAATTACCCAACTTGTAACCTAGAATTATTTGTCTTTATTACCACCATTTGATAATACTTGACCCAACTTAAACATTAGGCGGATAAGAGCATCTCCAATAGTACTAGTTTACCTCTGACACATCATTTTTTTAAACTAGTACCATTTTAAGCTAGTGGATTAACCATTGAAGTTGGCCGAGTAGACTAGCTTTGCTCAAATGAACCCACAAAATTTTTGAGCTTGGAGCTACTTGCTTAAATGGACACACATGAGAAACATAGCCAATAGAAAAATAGAGGAGTGTATTATGTGGGTCAACTTAAGCTACTAGTAAATTACATAAATCATTGGAGAAAATTCTAACTTAAAATGACAGTACTTAAAAAAAATAATGTGTTAAGCTAATAGCCATTGAAGATGCTCTAATATCCGTTTAAGGAAGACATGTTGTTTAATATGACGGACTTGTTCTATTCATTCTGAAACTTTCATTATCTAAGATAAGCTAAAATGGAGGAGTATCTAATCATTGGCGTTTCGGTGAAAACAACTGCGCTTTTGTACTTCTCCTGGGGGCAGTTCTTATACAGTTGGTCTCTTTTGTGACGGTCACAAGCTTGTGACGGACTAAATGTGACCATTTTATGATAAAAAGTAATCATCCATAAAATGTTACCAGTCATAATGGTTACCTTTTCCATAAAAATGGTCACATTTGCTCCGTCACAAGCTTGTGACCAAAAGTGCCCGTCACAAATGAGAATTTGTGATTCTCATAGTGGGGAGTAGGTCTCGTATGCAACACTTGTATAGCGCGTGTTTTTATAAAATGTGACTATTTTTTAATTAATAGTGATTATTTGTAGGTAAATAGTGATCACATAGAAAAAAAAATAGTCATTTTTTAGCTATAAAAAGCGGTCACCATGTAACCAAAAGTGGTCTCTAATTAACCAAAAGTGGTCACTATTTGTCAAAAAGTGGTCATTGTCAATTGGTCGCACCGTACGACGGTCTCATAGAAGAATTTCCGTATATTGGGGTAGGTTACTCCCTACTCACACGATTTAAAAAAAAATAAAGAGAAAAAATCTGCCATTAATTATAGGGTTATGCTATTTCATGGAAATGATTTACTCAATCATGGACATGTTTGACCATTTTACCCCTACCATTTCAAAAAAACTCTCACTTAATTAACCCTTTAAATTCTAACCACCACCCATGGCACCCAACAGCCACCGTCCACACCACTGCCTGCACCACCACCTACTAACCCCATCGCCGCCCATAATCGCCAGCGAAACCCGTCCCGTCCCCCTCCTCCCTCCCAGACTCGCCACCCTTCCTCACGGACCTCAGTGCCCCGACCCACGAGATCTGTCGCACCCAACACCTACCACCATGCTCGACTCCCTGCCTAGTCTGCCTAGTCCCAGCTCTCGACCCACCCAGATACCACCGTGGCACCACCCCGTCCGCACCACCATCCGTCATTGTAAAAGACAAAACCCTAAAGTGAAATAACTTCTTATTTAATCGAAATCAAGTTCATGCATATATTGATACTAACTAATATTTCTGGTTTGCTATGATAATTGATATTCCTAATTGTATATTTGAGAGAATTGGATTTGATTATGTATCAGGGAAAGAAATTAGAGAAAACTATTTTTTTTTTTTAAAGAAAGGGTAGTGTATGGAAATATTATGAAAAAAAGTCCATGATTGAGTAAAAGGCGTCCATGAAAGAGCAATTACGTATTTATATAGCCATTTTTTTTAATAAGGTAAAAAAAACTAGGTTAATTAAAATTAACATATAACATCTTAGCGGATGAAAACGGTAAAGGAAGTGAAAGACTTTCAATATATCACGAAAGTCATACTAAGACCATGAGAAACATAAAAAGCAAAGAGAAACTCTCACAAAGAAAATCAAAATCATCAAAAGCTCAAAAAACAACAGATCCAATTTTAAGAAGACATTAGAAAACAAGTTTAAGGATCCAAACTTAGAAAAAGACGAGAATAAAAAACAAAACTGAGAAAACAGAGATCCCTAGTAGAATTAAGGAATAAGAAATGTAAAAAGGGAAAATAAATTTCACATCTTTGGAAAAGCCTTTAAAATAAAAGGGTGGTTTAAGATCTTCTCAATGTGACAATTGTGTTGCTATAATCAATCAAAAAAGGATAGTTTCTATTAAGATCCTTGATTTAAACCTTCATTCTTAAGATATAAGACTCAAGAAATCTCTCTTACGCTAAAATGGAGAGCAAATGAGCCAAATCTTGGAGAAGGTAAAAATCAAGAAAATTGAGTGAAAAATTTCTAAGTATAGAGATGAAGTACATGATAGGGAAGAAATCAAGAAAGAGATTCCTGTTATGAAATATATTAATATGGAAGACCATAAACCACATGTATTATGGATGTCTGTAGGATTATTCTATACTTGCCTCTTTACTTTTCTATTGCATAACTCTCATATGTATTCATGTATATATACCCTTATATGCTAATGAGAAAGATACACTTCTCTACCCTTATCTATTCTACATATTATAACACGTTATCAGCACGAGTTTTTTAACCAATGTCACGAGCTAATTGATGCATCAATTTTTGGGTTGATATTATTGGAAAAGTGGTTATTATAATCCCCGATTCTTAATCTTGGAAATTCTACCATATTTATTTGTAAGTCACTCTAATTATTTTACTATATTATTCAGCTTAATAAGGTACATTTTTTTGTTACACAACCTTTATTAAATAACTAGAATGGTATAATGTCCACGTAAAACAATTGCAGAACCACATTTGTATGCTTTTAACTGATTTGTTGTTTATAACATCTTGATATTGTACGCTTGCTAACCATGTAATGCTTTATTTACCATCTTAATCTCATAATTTATTTAGCTATGTGTTTTCTTAGTTTGATTTTGCATCGATATAATTTTTGCGTTACAACTATGTTCATATATATTCTTAAATTGTTAAAAGTATAATTTTATTTAAAAGATCTACGAAAGAAGAACTGCATAGTAGATGAATTTCTTTATTACTGGAATAATGAAAAAATTTCTCATAATTCTAATTCGTGAGATTTCTACTATTATTGCATGATTTAGTGACAATGAAATTGCTTAGATTGAGAATTGTTATTGTATCGAATATTATTTTCCAAACCTTTCAGAGGAACATCAATCAATTTCACTGCTAATGTTAAAGTTAACACAATTGCTTTGATACAAATCAGACTATTTACTTTACGTTGACCAAGAATTGTATGTGTTCTCGTTTAATCAGTATTCAACTTTAATTTGTAGGTATTATTGTGATTTTTAATGTTTCGTATGAGTATCTGATATCTTTCATTAACTTGTATACAATGTTATTGTTATGTTACGCAACTAATTCGGTACGTCATACAAATTATAATTACGTCTCAAAAATCATATAGAGTACATGTTGAGAGTTTAACTTTTGTTTAGTTATCATATGTATGTATGAATTGATAATTTGATAGGAAAAAACATTGATTTGCTTTGGGCATATGAAAAGATTTTGTTGTTCTTAACTACTCTTGTTTATTAATCATAATAATAATTGATTGTTTATTAAAACATATATTAATATGGCTGAAATTGATTGGGTGTATTTATACTCCCTTCGTATTTGTTTATAAGATGTTTTAGCGAATTGGAAAAATTTCACTCTACTTGACGTTTTGCAATCACCAACGCTTCCTCTTTCATATTAGTAATTAATTACGGAATTACTTTTTCACATACGGATTTTACTCTTTTACATACAATTTTTCATTAAATTTCCATATCATACCCTTTTTATAAACTGAAACAAATTAAGTCTTATACTTGCATTTTCACCTAAAATCGAATCAATTCATTCTAAAAATTTGAATAATAGTATAATTCTACAATTAGTGGAAATAATTTTGTTATATATCAATTATAAATATACTTTGTTGAAAGAATTAGGGTTTACCAATTGTTTATCCCATTATCTAAATAGCAATGCTGTAGATACACTTTGTTGATTGTCAGTGCAATATAATGACGACTATACTTCTTATGATTGTCAATGTTGTACGCACTATGTATAGCCAATCAAATGCCCTATTTAAACATTTTAATTTTTTATTGAAATGTTGGAGTGTTGGGGGAGGGAACGGATGTAGAGGCGAGGAAGTGCAGGGAGGGAAGAGGCCAAGGTTGGACGGCGGGCAAAATCGGCCAGTGTGAGGTTTGTCGGTGATAGTCATATTTATAGCCCTTATCTATATATTTTTACCATCATCTTTCGCATTATTTGAGTTAATTGTTATATGTTTGACAATTTCGTGATTTAGTTACTTGTCTATTATTTTTCGTGTTAATTGGGCTAACTTGTGTATTTTTGGATTAATAGAAGCTGGGCCGATACATTACATGACCGTTCGAATTACCGAGACAATAACGGAAGTTGGCCTTGTGCAATTAAGTGAACCAAATTACAATCAAACTGTCCAAGAGAAAGACATAGTCCAAGAGAAATGTAAAACATACCTGCACATGGGTTAGTGGACAAAAGAGGAAGATTGGCCGCAGCCCACTAAGAAATGGATTTGCACGTGGACCAAAAGCAACATCCATAAGAAAGAAAGAAGCACAGGGAGAAACAAATTAAGAAGCTCCGGAAGAACATACGATATAGAGGTTGCTCAGCAATGGGAACTCTACTCCGTCTCAAATTCTATCTACTTTCCGTATTTCAATTCACAAACTCTATCCTATTCCTTGCAAAATATATCCGTAATCTATCTAGAATCTGACCCCAAGACGAGTATAAATACCCGTCTCAATATCAGAATAAGGGAGGTGAATACCCATATCTTTTATAGAGAAAGATGAGCGAAACGAGTGACAGTTCGATCACCTTGGGTCACAATATGAAGATGGAGAAAGTTCTCGGACGGCGTCTTAGTACACGTCCGAGTACGGGTGGATTTAGGTTCGATCGGAGGCGTGATATCCGATGGTCGTGCTGCGAATTCCGGGCAATAAAATAAGTTCTTCTTTCTTCTTCTTGTACCTAACTTTTGGCTGGATTCGTTGATTAATTTTAGTACTGAAACCGTTGTTGTTTATTGTTAATCTTTCAGTTATTTTTATCTAAAGTTTTGCTTGTTTTAATATAAAGTTGTAATTCAGTTTATTAATTTGTTATCTTATTATGATTGGAATTGTTTACTTTTGCTAATTATATGATTGTGCCTTAGTTCGAGTTGTATCATACCAGTAGCAATTAGCTTTAATTATTCTCTGCAAATTGGGGTTGGTTTAGGTTAGGAGTAATGTTTGGTGAGTTAATCAATTAGGTAGTGACGACACTTAAATGGTTAATTGGATTAATGATGTGTTCTTAGCTCAATAATGCTTCTAATCCAGTCTTTAGTAGGGTGTGACAAGCTTACATCGGTCAGTTAGTTTAGAATCGGTCTAAGCTTAGTCCAAGTCGGTTGTAATTAAGAGAAGATAGGGAGTTCTTGTTATCTTGAATTCGGCAATTAATCTATAAATATAACTTGAGATTTGACGTAAACAAATATCGGTTGACAAGCTAAAATTACCATGAGAATATGTGCTTAATCGGGTATTCAACTTCACTTTTAGACATTAGTATTTAGTTATATTAGTTCATTAAAATTACCAATGCAACCCCCTATCGTAAATATGTTAATAGCCGTAAATAATATGATATATGTAAGTTAGTTAATAAATATTACTGACTAGTTAATTAGTTTTTCCAGTCTCTCCGTGGGATCGACCCTACTTATCATTTACTATGTTTATATTTTTGAGGTTAAGATAGGTAAATAAATTGTTAATTTGTATGCGCAAACGACACGTATCAATTTTCTAGATTTCTTTCCTTGTTCGAGTTATTCCAAAACTCTTCGGATTTTTCCCTATAAAAGGAGAGGCTCGTGCTCACTTTCACGGCACGCGAGTATTCTGCCCCTTTTCTTCTTCTCTCTTTGCATTCTAGACCTTGCTCTAAGCATTTTGTCATCTACGTGCTTGATTAATCGACCACGTAAGCTCAGATCCATCTGGAATCCCGTTACGTTTTGCATTGACCTACCAATTTGACCACTACACCTTAATCAATTTAACCAATCGGTTTTTGATCCTCTTACGAGGGCACTTTCTTTGCATTCGAGTCGAGGTATCACTAAAACGCAACTTAGTTAATCTTCTTTCGTCAAACATGTAAGTCTGAGGGTGTAATAATCCCATCTTTTGTATTTTACTTTGTACTTTATTTAATTCATGTAAGATTCATGTGGATTTATGTCAAACCTTTTCAAAACCTTTTTTTTAATAGTCTTACTTAAATCACCTTTTTCATATTTAGATAGTTAGTTCGTGATCCCTAATAATTCAATATTAGCGGGTTTTGTTATCTTTAGATCAAGATCGCGTCTTTAGAGATTAGATATGTTCATATCTAGTCTTTGAATTCTCCATTGATATAATTTAGTATAAAGTAATCTATTAAATCATCTTTATTCGACTTATTGATCGATAATAAACCGTAAAACCACCAACGATCAGAAACTGATCGCGATTCTGGCTTCACAGCCAGAACCCACCTCGCTCTAGAACGGACGCAAGGGTTAATGCGCCTCTTCCAGAGGACGCATCATCTGCTGCGCCAGTTCTGGGTTAGATTATGTCTCTGAACTACTTTTACACGTCTCGACATAGCTTAATTACGTATTTAATCGACTATTTATCCTAAATGTGGGAGTAAGTGTCCTCAACAATAGTGCGATCACTTAATTTAATTTCAATAACAAGAATGCAAAGGGTTGATAAATATTATAGTCAACTGGTCCACATTAATCGGTAACGATTGGCTTACTAGAGTTTGACGTTACTGTCGTATGACGGTGGTGATCAATTGATCCCTTGAGGTCACACCGAAAGGACGATTCCCTAATCATGAAAGTTAATTAATTGTATAACGATACAGATTAATTAATCCCTTAAATAGAACAAGTTTGTATAATTAGTGAGAATTATATCTTATTGTAATATGATTAAATAAGATTCAATTTGGTAATTTATTTGTTATATTACTAAGAATGCTTAATGTTTATGGAAAATTTGAGATAAGCATGATTGGTTGATTATGATTACAATTAGTTTTAGATCATATTAACCAAATATGTGATGACCCATTATATATATATATGTGTGATTATAAATGTTAGTATGTGACTCGTATGTCGCTTACGGAAATGTCGGAGTAAGATTAAAGATGAAAAATCGACTAAGAAAGGAACACAATGGAAACCATACGGAGAACTCTAGTTCGAACAGACGCGCTTGTTGTCATGGGATTTGGCTGGTCTCTGTCTTCTACGCGAGTTTCCTTTATTTTTTAGGAAATTTGTGGTCTCTCCCACTTTCCTAATTGAAGTGGATTTTGGTGATGACTTTGTTAGTCTTAGTCGTTTCCTAAACTTGTTTAGGTCAATTGCTTAGTTTGTTTAATAATTAATCATTCCTAATTCGATTAGTCTGAGTTAAGGTAGCTTACTATATAAACACTACCTTAGCCTATCTATTCTTTAAGGAGAGATTTGTGAGGCAAACACATTGAGAGTTTTAAGAGGCAGATCAAGAAAACTATGTGCTCATCTTTTGTAATCTGTAATTCTCCAGACATAGTGAAATATTTTCCCTCGCCCTTGTGGACGTAGCTATCACATTGATAGTGAACCACGTAAATCTTGTGTCTTTTATTTATTGCATCTACTCCAAGACGCTTCGGTGCACAACAATTGGCACCAAAGCCTTGAGTTTTAGATCCAGGAGGAGAACATGTCAAGTGAGACTATAAGAATTGAGAAGTTTGATGGGAGGAATAGTTTTGCACTATGGCAGTTGAAGATGAGGACTTTGCTAAAAGAAAAGTGTATCTGGAAACCCTTGACGCAGGGTTTCTCCACGAAGGTGAAGAAGACCGAAGCTTATGCTTTGGGTGTTGAACCTAGGATGATTGAGACAGAAGATCCTTCCTTGGTAACAATGGAGAAGAGGGCTCATTCATCGATTTTGTTGAGTTTATCAGACGATGTCCTAACCGAGGTAGCCGGTGAGTTGTCTGCTGCGGGTTTATGGCTGAAATTGGAGAGTTTGTACATGACAAAGTCACTCACCAATAAGTTGTTAATGAAACAACGTCTGTACTCTTTCAAGATGCAAGTAGGTATGTCACTTCGTGATCATCTAGACAAATATAATACTATATTACTAGATCTGCGTAATATAGATGTTAAGATTGAGGATGAAGATGCTGCTTTAATTCTGCTGGTTTCTTTACCTGCGTCATATGAGAATTTTGTGGATTCTTTTGTTCTTGGTAAAAAAACATTAACCCTTGAGGAAGTAAAGTCAGCACTTTGCACTAGGGAGTTTCGTCAAAAGGCAACTGTTGACTTAGGAGACGGATCAGGGGCAAGCTTAGTTGTTAATAAGGCTAAGAAAGGTGGATCTTATAAGAAAAAGGCTAAGGCTAAATTTAAAGACACTATATAATGCTAATAATTCTGTTATCTGTTTTCTATGTAAAGAACCCGGGCATAAAAGACGTAGTTGTCCTAAGTTGAAAACTAAGTCTAATGCGGCTGTAGTTCAAAGTAAGAATACAGAGTACGATTCTGAGGCGGATTATGCGCTTGCGGTTGATTAAATTCGTCCTATTGATTGTTGGATTCTGGATTCTGGATGTTCTTATCATATGTGTCCACACAAGCATTGGTTTAATACTTATGAGTCCTCGAATGGGGGTCACGTTGTTGTTGGTGACAATGCTACTTGTGAGGTAGTGGGTATAGGGTCAATCAAGGTGAAGACTACTGAGGGTAAGATTTGTGCTTTGACTAATGTGAGACATGTTTCAGCTTTAGGGAAGAATCTTATTTCACTTGGTGCATTAAGTGATTTAGGATATGAGTTCCGAGGTAAAGGGAAGTTTTTGTCTGTCATGAAGGGTTATAGTTTGGTGCTGAAAGGTGTCAAAAAAAAATACCTTGTATGTCTTACAAGGTGACACACTGACTAGTTCTACAGTTTGTGCGTCCGTAAATCACGAAGAGATGACTAAGCTTTGGCATAAAAGGCTTGGTCATATGGGTGAGAGAGGGGTGCAACTATTGTCTAAGAGAGATCTTCTTAAAGGTGTCAAGGTGAGGAACCTTGAGTTTTGTGAACATTGTGTGTTTGTTAAGAAACATAGATCTAAATTTAGCAAGGGTGTTCATAGAACAAAAGAAGTCCTTGATTATATCCATTGAGATGTCTTGGGGCCTGCTCGAGTTGAAGGTATGGGAGGATATCATTATTTTGTTACTTTTATTGATGATTATTCGAGATACACATGGCTTATGTTACTTAAGCATAAGAGTGAGGCTTTCAAAGTATTTGTGCAATGGAAGACTTTCGTGTAAAATCAAAAAGGTAAGAAGATCAAGAAGCTACGAACGAACAATGGTTTGGAATTCTGTTTAAGGGAATTCGATGAATTCTGTAAGAATGAGGGTATTGCAAGGCATCATAACGTCAGGGGTACACCACAACAGAACGGTGTAGCAGAACGAATGAATCGGACATTGTTAGAGAGAGTTCGATGCATGCTCTCTAATGCAAGTCTTGCAAGAAGGTACAGGAGTAAAGCTGTTCTTACAGCTTGCTACTTGGTTAATCGTGGGCCTTATATGGGAATTGACTGCAAGATTTCTTATGAGTTATGGAGCGGCAATGTACCGGATTACTCTACACTTAGAGTCTTTGGATGTGTAGCTTATTATCACGTAAAAGATAACAAGTTGGATCTAAGGGATAGGAAGGGATGCTTTCTGGGATATGGAGATGGAGTTAAGGGGTTCAAGATTTGGTCTCCCTCAGAGGGTCGTGTTATTATTAGCAGGGATGTTACCTTTGATGAAAATTTCATGTTTATATCTAAGAAGGTGCCCGAGGGTGTTGAAAAGAGTAAGAGTGCCGAGAAAGAGGTGGAGTTTGAGGTGGCTCCTGCCACTTTATCTATGTTTCCACGAGTTGTGATCGAGGAGGATGCCGAACCAGTTAGTTCTAGTCCTGTAACTACTCCACATGAGGAGGAAAGTGATCAAGAAGAGTCTTCTAATCAACCAACTGATCCTACTACCTTGCCTAAACGTGTAAGTAAGAAGACCAGGAGGTTAATTGAGGAGCTTGAAGGCCGCAAGGTTTGTGGCAATAATTGCTATGCTGAGGAGATGGTTGGCTATGCATTACAGGTATGTAGCTAATGAAATTGAGTCTGAAGAACCATCATCTTATAAAGAAGCAATTGTTAGTAGTGAGTCAGTGCAATGGCTTGCTGCTATGGGTGAAGAGATGAAGTCTCTTTACAAAAATAATACTTGGGAACTTGTGTCACCACCAAAAGAGAGAAAGTTGATAGGGTTCAAATGGGTGTTCAAGATAAAGGAAGGAACTTCAGAGGCTGAGACAATTAGATACAAGGCTAGACTTGTTGCAAAGGGGTTCAGTCAGATAGTGGGAGTTGATTATGTGGAGATTTTCTCTCCTGTTGTGAGACACACTTCTATTTGTGTGTTACTAGCAATAGGGGCACATTATGATTATGAGCTTGAGCAACTTGATATCAAGACTGCTTTCCTTCACGGGGAGTTGGAGGAAGATATTCTAATGAAGCAACCTGAGGGGTTTGAAATTCCGGGGAAAGAGCATTTTGCCTGTCATTTGAAGAAGTCCTTATATGGACTTAAACAATCTCCAAGGCAATGGTATAAAAGATTTGACACTTTTATAGTAGAGCATGGGTATGAGAGAAACTCATATGATTGTTGTGTTTATCATAACAAGCTAGAAGATTGGTCTTTGATTTATTTACTCTTATATGTTGATGATATGCTTGTTGCTGCTAAGAAAAGGTCAGATGTTGATAATTTAAACAAGTTACTTAGTTCAGAGTTCGATATGAAGGATCTAGGATCCGCGAAGAAGATATTAGGGATGAAGATTTTCAGGGATCGTTCTAAAAGGAAGCTTTTCTTATCTCAAAAAGGCTACATTGAGAAGATACTTGGCCGTTTTGGTATGAGTACTACTAAACCTTTAAATACTCCTTATGCTGTCGGTAAGTTAACTATATCTTCTGCACCTCAAACTGAAGCTGAGAAGTCTTATATGTCAACGGTTCCCTATGCTAGTGCAGTTGGTAGTTTAATGTATGCCATGGTTTGCACTAGGCCAGATATTGCACATGCAGTTAGTGTTGTTAGCAGATTTATGGCTCAACCTGGTAAAGAACACTGGTTAGCGGCTAAGAAAACTTTACGCGATATGAGAGGAACATCGGATGTTGGTCTTGTTTATGGGAATAATGATGAGTGTTTGGTTCTTCGGTATTCTGATTCCGACTATGTTGCAGATGTATATAACAGGAGGTCCGTAACCGGGTATGTTTTTACACTTGGTGGTTCTGTTGTTAGCTGGAAGTCTACTCTTCAATCTTCTGTGACTTTGTCAACCACGGAGGCGGAGTATATGGCTTTGAGTACAGCTGCTAAGGAGGCTATATGGTTAAAGGGGCTTGTAAGTAAGCATGGTCTACATCAAGAGATCGCTTTGTTATATTGTGATAGCTTAAGTGCTATTTGTTTGGCGAAGGATCAAGTGCATCATGATAGAACCAAGCACATAGATGTCAGATATCATTTTATGAGGAACGAGAAAAGAATCAAGGTGAAGAAAGTGGGAACAGCTGACAATCCTGCGGATTGCTTCACTAAGCCGGTTCCATTCAGCAAGTTCAAACATTGCTTGGACTTGTTAAATATAGACAATTATGTCTAAACTCTTCGGGGTGCTGACCTCGAGATGGAGCCTTGAGCGGCCCGGTCCAGGGCTAAATGGACGCAGGCCTTGTTGAGGGCTTATTGGGACGGCAAACCCAGTCCAGGGTATATTGGATGGTTATAGACTCAAGGTGGAGTCTATGGTGTTCTAGTGTGAGCGCTCATTTACTGGAACATGGCTGATACTTGTCTAGTTGAGAGTGACATGTATAGTGGTTGAGTGGTTTGGAAGTTGTTTGCTAAATGCGACTGTCCGAGTCAAAGTGGAGAATTGTTAGTATGTGACTCGTATGTCGCTTACGGAAATGTCGGAGTAAGATTAAAGATGAAAAATAGACTAAGAAAGGAACACAATGGAAACCATACGGAGAACTCTAGTTCGAACAGACGCGCTTGTTGTCATGGGATTTGGCTGGTCTCTGTCTTCTACGTGAGTTTCCTTTGTTTTTTAGGAAATTTTTTGATCCCTCCCACTTTCCTAATTGAAGTGGATTTTGGTGATGACTTTGTTAGTCTTAGTCGTTTCTTAAACTTGTTTAGGTAAATTGCTTAGTTTGTTTAATAATTAATTATTCCTAATTTGATTTGTCTTAGTTAAGGTAGCTTACTATATAAACACTACCTTAGCCTAGCTATTCTTTAAGGAGAGATTTGTGAGGCAAACACATTGAGAGTTTTAAGAGGCAGATCTAGAAAAACTTTGTGCTCATCTTTTGTAATCTGTAATTCTCACGACAAAGTGAAATAATTTCCCTCGCCCTTGTGGACGTAGCTATCACATTGATAGTGAACCACGTAAATCTTGTGTCTTTTATTTATTGCATCTACTCCAAGACGCTTACGCGCACAACAACAAATTATTACTTAAAATGTTAAGTTTAATTTATTTGTTATGAAATTGCATTTAAAGTAGTTAAATGCATATTCATGAGCTAAGATCATGTCACATGTCACATATCACATATGTGACCAATGACAAAATCACAAAATAAAATGGACACCCATCTTAACATGGGTACACCGGTTTTTACAAGGTGGAGGGTGGTGATTAAGGCTTTAAATGTTGTACTAATCAAGGTTAGGCAATATGATTACTAACCTAAACACCTATAGCCACCTTAGAGCTTTGATAAGGCAAAAATAAAAAGGCATGTTGTAACACCCTCAAATTTGCGGAAAGAAAAAAATATATTTTAAATACATAAAAGATACGAATACAATACGAAGGTGTCATTACATAATAAAAAGGTTCGTTACAATACGGAATAAAATTCTACAAAAGAAATATACAAGACGGGAGACATATCTCCCGTATAAATACGGAAATAAAAGTGTGTACAATAATATACAAACTATGAACCGAATATCGGTCCAAGGTAAATACTTCGCTCGCTAGCTCGTCCATGTACCCCAAATATGCAACACCACCTGTTCGACCGCATTAAATATAAACACGGAAGCCACAGTCAGTGGGGAGTAACTCCGAGTTCTCCCAGCCACGAAATGTCGAGTTTAATGAAACATGAATAACATAAAAGCAATGTATATGGAAAATACAAAACTTAAACATATATGATATGCTTTTCATGTTATGAAACAATTAACTAACATATCACCTATCATATGAAAGCTATCATGTGAAACCGATAATAAAATATAACAAGAGGTAGGGAAGCTGGTATGCTAGCTCAGAGGTTACCCTGTAACGTGGCCATGATACACTCAAACCCTAATCAACACGTAATCATGTGAATCAGTTAACAATCGGTAATCCAAACTCTATCAATCTTAGCCGGCTTGCATCTCACCTTCTAAAACTCATAGAATCATACAAACATGAAAGACCAACACTTCTACAAACAGGCATAAGTTCTTAGCACAGTCAATAGAAGACTTCTGTAACT
This sequence comes from Heliosperma pusillum, assembly GCA_022085475.1. Taxonomy (NCBI): domain Eukaryota; kingdom Viridiplantae; phylum Streptophyta; class Magnoliopsida; order Caryophyllales; family Caryophyllaceae; genus Heliosperma; species Heliosperma pusillum. The sequence continues at coordinate 8,059 of JAIUZE010015198.1, read as the reverse complement.
CGAGGCTATACCACAAGGTAGGAAAACATCCTAGTCCTAGACTGATCAGACCTAGCGACAACAGCTATTCCATTCCCCGTCTCGTGACCAGAAGTACACAAGAAACTCTACTAGGCGACCCCCTAAGCAGAGATGGCTAGTACTTAAGCTGGCTCCATCCCCCAAGTGGATTAGGTAACCATGCCCCGACTTGGATATAAACCCACCAAGCCGAGACACAAAAGCTATCAAGCTGTGAACTATATACTCGTTAAAGACAGTACGGACCTATCAATGTCATGGTCCAAGATACTCATTTAGAATTACAATGGCCGAACCACACTAATATCTTAACTCAGAGGTTACCTTTAAAACATGGCCAAGATACGACTTAACATGCCATATAATCGTAATTCTCTATGGGTACTTAGTCAACACGACACCAACCATATACACAAACAGTCACGGAACACATCCTATCATGTGACTAATTGCATATAAATAATAATCAAATATCATATCGCCTCATATCTACTAAGGCTAATTCTGTAATTAAAACAACCATACTTGAAGACAAATCCCCGACCCGAGTCCCGCGACGGGTCATCAGTCAAATCGGGCTGACTAGATCTTAGTTTGACCAAACCCGTTGGATCAAACCGGCTAGAAACAGAGTCTTTATCACATAGACATAGACATAAAAATCAACATATTCCATACATGTTATTTTATTAATTTCTAACATGTGAATTATTATATTATAACAAAACCCCGTTTGACTTAACTAATATCCAATTAAACTACGATCTCGTCTTATAATTTCTAACATGTGAGAAATAATAATTTTATGGAAAACCTTTTTAATTTAAATATTTTACTTATTAACATTTCCCACTTGCTAAATATTACAAAACACGATAAAAATGACGATAACTCAAAAAACCGTCACGAGTCCCAAGGTGGGACCCACGGGCTGAATTGGGCCGGACCCAATATGGGCCTGGATGGGCCCACGGGCTGTTTTGGCTTCAAAAAGGCTGTTTTACTTTAATTTTTCTAAAACCGTTTTCTAATATTTTCCCGCATGCTTAACATAATTAAAACCCGTCAAAACAACAACCAATCAATCAAACATCGACACAACCCAAAGACCAAAACCCGGACCCACCTTGACCAACCCAGACCGGGTCTGAACCGGCCTGGACCGGTCCGGTTTGGACCCGGTTCAGTCCCCTTCACACGGTTCACCCATAAACAACATCAAATCAATTCCAACATGTTTTTAATCATCAAAAACCATTTTAACAACATTCATACAAAATCATAACTTAGTCAAAATCATCAAAATTTGTCAAGAACATTAAATTTGTTAAAATTTCATAAACAACAATAAAAATCATAACTTGTTAAAATCATTAAAATTCATCAAGAACAATAAATATACATAAAACTTTACTATAACTTAAAAATCATCAAGCACCAAAAATCATCATAAAACTTTCCTACAACTTAAAATTTACCAAAAACAATAATTCATCATAAAATTTACTTCAACTTAAAAATCATCAAAATCATAAAACAACAATAATATTCCATAAAACATAAAAAGCATAAGGAATCATAAAACACCATAAAAAGTCCATAAAACATAATACTAACTAAAAATCATAAATCATCATAATATGAACCAAAAATAAAGATGAACCAAAAAAAAAACCAAATAAATAAAACTTAAGGCTATACTACTAACTCAAATCCTAAATAAACATAATATGAACATAAACTAAAACCTAAGATATGTGACATTATTTCGTCGAGTAAATCGGAATCGTTACCTTAGCTAGCAAAATCCACTTAGCACAAAATATAAGAAAATATAAATAAGAAAACCCTTCTACTAGTCTTCACCCAAAATATAAGAGTCCCCAAATTCGTCTTCAAACTCTTCTCCTATAAGAAATAACAAGAAAAACAATTATTAGAACTTAAACTAAATTTTCAATAATTAAATGTTGAAAACGATTTTGACGGAATTGAAAATAAACCGTACTAGAAGATGGAGAACGAAGAGGAGATCCTAGAAATATAAATTAGGAAGGATTTAATTAAGAAATGAAGGATTTATGGAGGTTTTGCTCAAGAACGATGAAGAACGGTTGATGAACGATGAAGAACGCGAAGAACGATTAAATAAAGTGATGTTTTGATCTTTATTTGATTTGTTGAAAGATGAAAAGTTGTTTGTGAGTCATATGGGTGGATGTGTGCCGTGTGTTTATAGACACATAAAGGTGTCGAGTGTTGAAATTGTTGTTCCGTAATTGACTCGCGTTTAATAATTGTTTTACGGTAAACGATTAAATATAATTTACGATAAAGTTAATATCAAGATATTATGAGATTAAAATGTAAAATAATGAAAATATAAAGGCTTAAGAGTGGGTAAGTGTGCCGTGTGGAATTGTGCTTGTCGGGTCCGATTTCGAGCGTTTTGCGTAGTTTTCGTTAACTGATCGATAAAGCGAATAGTGAACTAGATATTATGATATATTAATCAAAAGTAATGAAAATATCAAAGTCTATTAGCGGAGGGAAAAAGGAGAGGAGAGCCGTGTGGTATGGTGAGACAACGGGTCTGTTTTTGCTCGATTTGCGTAATCTCCGTTGACGGATCGATAAAGTAACAAATATCTAAGATATTTGTATTATTTTAATCGAATCAATTAAAATATCCAATCGTGAGTGGAAAAACGATGACATGGCCGCGTGACTCATGCAAAAGTCGAGTTTCGATTTTGTTGCGCGCTTTACGATGCGTCGGGAATAGTTAAATGACGATCGGTTAAAACCGTAAACGTTATTCTTTAAATTCCGAATAAATTCAAAATAATTATATTAAATTATTATAAATCTTAATAAATCTAAATAAAAATAAATCAAAAATATTATTTTTTTAAATAAAATTTCGGTCTTCATACTTATGAGACGAGTCGGGAAAAGTCAACGAAAGTCAAAATCGACTAAAAAGTCGGAAAAAGTCAAAATGGCTTAAAAGTTCAGAAAAGTTTAAGACGACTTAAAAATAAATAAAAAGTCAATGACTACTTTAAAAAGTCAAGGAAAAGTCAAGGACGGTTTAAAAGTCAAGAAAAGTCAAAGATGACCAAAAACGGTCTTTTCATGAAATCCCTCAAAAACTCCAAATACGAACGCGGAATTTCAAAATACGACTCCGAACAAAATTTCCTATTTTAAAAACTTAAGTTCTACTGAAAAGTATCCATAAGCTATTGCTTAAGCAAATTGGGTACTTTTCGGGTTGTTACAATCACCCCTCCTTTTAAAAAGGTTCGTCCTCGAAACTTAGAAGAAGGAACGTAACATATATGTAGGTCTATTTCAAAACTGTTAAAATTATATTTGTAATAAAATACGGGGTCTTATCTACGGAACGGCAGGTTCTCGTCAGCAGTCACGAATATCGGTAGAAGGAACGGCATCTTCGAACGGTTAAATCGAATAGGAAGAGGAAAGAAAGAAGGAAATTTACCTCACGCAAAGAGCTCGGGATATGTAGCTAACATTTTAGCTTCGGGTTCCCAAGTTTCTGATTCGACGTTTCCACAACGCCAAAGGATACGAACTAAAGGCACCACCTTGTTTCGGATACGTGTTTTGTTAGCCCTTTCAAGTATACGAATCGGCCTTTCTTCCAAAGCCAAATTAGGTTCCAAGTCCAACACTTCTTCTTGAATAATATGAATCGGATCACTGATATACTTCTTCAACTGAGAAACATGGAATACATCATGAACTTTACTCAAGTTCGGAGGTAATTCCAGACGATAGGCAACAGGACCAACTCTTTTAAGCACACGAAACGGTCCAATATATTTAGGACTCAACTTTCCTTTCACTCCAAACCGTTTCACTCCTTTCATTGGTGATACTTTAGGGAATAAACGGTCCTTCAACATCAAATTCAAAGCGGTCGTCGACGATCGGCATAGATTTCTGTCTATCTTGAGGCGGCTTTTTCATTCTTCAGAATGACTTTGAATCTTGATCGATCGTTCAGTAACAATTTGTCAGGACCTCAACATATGATATCTTTGTACTTGATCCAACAAACGGACTACGGCATTTCCTACCGTATAAAAGCCTCATATGGTGACATCTGATAGATGCATATCTGTTTGTTATAATAACATCCATCCCCAAAGGCACACCTTCTCCCAAGATGTATGAAAGTCCAAAGCACAAGCCCGAAGAAGGTCTTCTAAAGTCTGGATCGTCCTCTCGGTCTGACCATCAGTAGCGGCATGAAAAGCTGTGCTCATCAACAATTTACTACCCATGGCTTCTTGCAAAGCTGTCCAGAATCGGGAACCAAATCTCGGGTCACGATCTGAAACTATATCTTTAGGGACTCCATGGTAGCGTACTATCTCTCTCACATAGGAATCAGCTAAAACATCTATTCTCGAAGTCTCCCTGATAGGTATGAATCTTGCACACTTGGTCAAACGGTCAACAATAACCCAGATGGCATCCTTTCCACTAGCAGTTCTAGGTAAAGCCATCACGAAGTCCATAGAAATAGACTCCCATTTTCACAAAGGGATTTCCAAAGGTTGCAGCAAACCTCCTCCGGGTCTTTGATGATCAATCTTCACCTTCTGACAAGTAAGACATCTACTAACATACTCCTTCACTTCAATCTTCATCCTAGGCCACCAGAATTGTGGTCTCAAATCTTTATACATTTTGTCGCCACCCGGATGAATAGAATAAGGAGAAAGGTGAGCTTCATCAAGTATTCTCTTCCTCAAATCGGCACTTCTCGGAACAAACATTCGACCATGGTAACGAAGGTAGCCATCATTATCCACCACACAATCCTTTGCTTGCCCAAGTGATATTTTTGCTCGAATGGCGATAACAGTAGCATCCTCCGGTAAACAAGTACGAATCTCACGATAAAAATCAGGTTCCGCAGTCAAAGCACCAAGATAATCAAATCCTTTCCCAACGAACTGTATCTGAAGCTTCTGAAACTCGGTTACCAGTTCATCGGGTAAAGTACAAGAGCATTTAATGAAAGGGGGGGGGGGGGGGGAACTAGTTCTTCTACTCAAAGCATATGTTACCACATGACATTTGCTTTTCCATCGTGAATAAATCAATCAGCATCATAATCACTCACTAAACTCCAACCACTTCTCGCCCATGTTCATTCTTATGGGTTAAAAATGCACCTCAAGCTCTATGATCGGTGTAAATTCGGCAATGAACTCCCAATAAGATAATGGTCTCCAAGTTTTCAAGGCAGTGACTACAGCTGCTTAACTCAAGATCATGAGTCGGGTAATTCACTTCATGAACCCTGAGTTGTCGAGAAGCATAAGCAATAACCTTTCTATTCTGCATCAAGACACATCCCAAACCCTGCTTTGAAGCATCACAATAAACATCATAATCGGCTTCATCATCTGGTAAAGTTAGAACCGGTGCGGTAGTCAATCTCTTCTTCAATTCTAAGAAGGCAATTTCACATTCATCAGTCCAAATATACTTTGCTTCCGTCTTTAGCAATTGAGTCATCGGTCTTGCTAATTTGGAGAAATCTTGCACAAACCGACGATAATAACCCGCTAAACCAAGGAAACTCCGTATCTCGGACACATTTTTCGGACTTTTCCAATCCACAACCGCCTCAATTTTAGATGGATCGACCATAACACCGTCTTTGGAAATGACATGACCAAGGAAAGATACCTCGGGCAACCAGAATTCACATTTGGAGAACTTAGCATACCACTTTTGGCGTCGAAGAACACCCAAAATGGTTCGAAGATGAATAGCATGTTCTTCCTTAGATTTGGAAAAGATCAGAATGTCATCAATGAATACCACCACACATTTATCAAGATACTCCCGGAAGGTACGATTCATCTGATCCATGAAATATAGCTGGAGCGTTAGTCCAAAAAACCGAAGTGCATCACATGATTCGAAATGACCATACCTCGAGCTAAAAGCAGTCTTGGGCATATCTGCTTCCCGAACGGGAATTTGATGATACCCCGATCTAAGATCAATCTTTGAGAAAGTAGAGGCACCACGTAACTGGTCAAAGAGATCGTTAATACGTGGAAGAGGATATTTGTTTTTGATGGTGACACGGTTCAACTCACGATAATCAATGCACATTCGCATAGAACCGTCTTTCTTTTTGACAAATAGTACGGGCGCACCCCCAGGAGAAGCACTAGGCCTAATAAAGCCTTTCTCAATCAAGTCATCAAGTTGGATTCTCAACTCTTTCAACTCAGATAGGCGCCAAAGGTTAAGATAAGGAGCTTTGGCAATTGGTCCAGTTCCAGGAACTAGATCAATGGAAAATTCAACATCCCTTTCAGGAGCAATCCCTGGTAATTCATCGGGAAATACATCGGGAAATTCTCGAACAATAGGAACATCCTTCAAAGAAGGAAGAGAAGAATCAGAAGTAGTCACTACACATAGAAATGCTTTATGACCCTTCTTCAAAACGTTCAACATTTTCATAGCGGAAATTAACTTCACACAAGCTTGCTTTCTAACCCCTTGATAAGAAATACGAGCACCCAAAGGACTTTTAAGAATAATTTTCTGATCACGGCACTCGAATCGAGCATGATGAGTAGATAACCAATCAATGCCCAAAATAATATCGAACTCTTCAAGAGGAAAACGTAAAAGATTCGCCGGAAAAATAGATCCATTTATGGATATTGGAATGTCGGAATGAAGATAAGAACATGAAAATACTTCTCCGGATGGTAACGATATAGGAGTAGTTTCTCCTACTGAAGCTTTAAGCGGTAACTTATCGTATAGTCTCATGGAAATAAAAGATAAAGAAGCTCCCGTGTCAAATAAAATTAAACACGGTAAATCATAAATCGAGAACATACCCGTCACAATATCGGGTTGGGCATCCGCCTCAGCACGGCTCATAATAAAGATACGACCCTTAGGTCGCCCAGAAATAACCGGCGTAGAAACCGTCTTCTTCCTCTCGGGACATTCATTAAACCTGTGCCCCGGTTTTTGACAATTAAAACATACTAGGGGCTTGTTGAAGCACCCAACACCCGGATGAATAGGCCTCTTGCACCGAAAGCACATACGATCTTTAAGATCGTTGTTGTTGCTCGGAATAAAGGAACGGTTCCTTTGATTAGCTTGTCCACCCTGAAAGTTTCTCCTCTTGTTTGGAAAAGAGGGAGAAAAGGAAGGTCGAGATGAAGCATATAAAGGTCTCTTGCCAAAGGCATTAGGAGCAACATAAGAAGCACGAGCTTCCTCGGCAATCTCCCTGATAGAACTCTCCGCCCAGATGGCATCATTATAGATCGAAACAAAGGAAGTGGAACCTCTACTAATCTTCCCCTTTATCTAGGGAGAAAGCTTTCCCAGATAAAAGAAAGCCTTGTCTTCCTCTACCCTAATAAGACGAGTGGCATAATGAGCCAACTCATTGAACCTGGTAGTAAACTCCTGAACAGAAAGAAGTCCTTGTTTAAAATCCATGAACTCCTTCAACTTTTGTTGTCTCAACTCATCGGGATAAAACCTCGCTTCCAAGAGCTCACGGAAACGAGCCCACCCAAAATTAGGCTCCAACTTCGCAGTAGGACCTGAAAGAGTCCACCACTGATCCGCTTCCTTCTCTAAGAAGTGAGAAGCAAGACGGACTTTGTCCTCTTCAAGGACATCATAAAGGGAAAAGCTCTTCTCCATTTCCCGTAACCACACAGAAAGTTTAACAGGATCAACTTCGCCATCATAGGTTTTGGCTTGACTCCTCGATAGCTGTGAAGCAACCCACGTATAACTCCCGTGTCTATCACGATCAGGAACAGGAATAGGAATCTGATTAGCCTGCTGGTTTTGCTGGTTCTGCTGGTTTTGGATAATTACGGTAAGAGCTGCTAAAATAGTGTGGTCAATCCTCGGAGGCATCTTGCAAAATTAAAACACAGATTAGTACTTATCATTTAGCAAGAACAAAGAGACTACAACTGTAACTAAC
>JAIUZE010015197.1:0-19576 GCA_022085475.1 Heliosperma pusillum | reverse complement strand
ATATGTCTCCCGTTTTGGATATTTCTTTTGTATAATATTATTTCCTTTTTGTTGAACCTTTTTATTTAAGACACCTTCGTTATGTATTATCATTCTTTTATTTAGTTAAATTATTTTTTTTCTTTCCGCAAATTTGAGGGTGTCACATTAAGTCTTGTTAGATTAAGCATGGTTTGGCATTTAAAGTTATAGCTAGTTTAGCTATAACCTTGATGATTTTTGAAGCAAAAGGTGAAGTAAAGTTATAGGTCATTGTACTATAACTTTGGAAATGGTGAAGCAAAGTTATAGGTGTTTCTACTATAACTTTGGTGACAATCAAGCTCAAGATCAAAGATGAAGTCTTAAAGAAGCTTGTGGAGCTCAAGATGAAGAGCTCGTGATTTGAATGAAGTGATGATCAACAGACTGAAAATCTCCATGAAGATTTAATAGTATAAGTCGTCGTCCAATAATGGTATTTATCATTAGTAATGTTGGGACGTAGTGTTATAATTGTTTTAACTATAACCTTACATGTCAAGCTCAAAGTTATAGGTGATCTTCCTATAACTTTGGAGCTGCGAAATATAGTGCGGCTGTTTTATTTTTAAAAACGGTTTTTAAAAATAGTTTTAAATAATCTTTTTAAAGAAAAGTATTTATAGTTCATTGAGGTTTAAATTTTTTTAGTTTGAATATTATTATGATTTCTCTATGGATTAGTAAAACAACTTATGAGTTGTCATGCTATCTAGGGTTTCATACATATTCAAACCAAAACCCTAATCTATCTTATTAAGCCCAAAAATAGACTAAGTTTCACGCATGGTCAAGGCTCATGAGCCGTCGACCCCCGTGATTAACCATAAGTGTATTTAGGGTTTATGTAAGATCTAAATCTAATTTCTTCCTTGTTTCACAAGGGAGGCATATGGCTTATTAGGTTTTGTAGATTTTAACGTAATATCTTTCTTATTCTCCAAGAAAGGTCACTGCTACAAGGGTTTAAAATTAAAACCTAGTTTGCCTCTCTAATATAAATAGCCATGCTTCCCATGCATTTAAAACTAAACTTTTCATACTAGAAATCTTCTTTGCAAACGTGCTTTTTAATTTCAAGTAAAATCTTTATTTTGCAAAACCTTTAGTTTCAAAAAGCCGCATATACTCGTGAATTATTATTGAGAAAAACTTTATTGGATAATAGTGCTAGAATTTTTTCTTATACGTTCAATTGTGTGAACACCAAGAACAATAAAAAACACTTTTTTACTAACGTAAGTTAGAATCGAGTATTTAACGATACTTAGCTTTGAATCGAGTATTTAACGGTACTCAACTTTGAGTTACAACTAGAGTTAGTTGTACTAGTGGGTTGATAATTTTGTAATTTGGAGTAGGTACTAAAACTATTAATCGAGAAATAGTGGACGTCCGTTTCGAGCTGTGAAACTAAACCACTTCAAAAATTCCTTGTGTCTCGTGCTCTTTTATGTGTTTACGTCTTCTGTTTTCTCCACACACGCTACAATTAATTAGTTGAGTTGAATTTAATCAATAAGTTCAAAGCACGTATTACTACTACACGCATGTACGGACAATCGAAAAAGTAGGCATACTTTCTTTATACTCAATCCCCCCCCCCCTCTTGAGTATATGGGATCAATAGACTCTTCAATTGATGTCAGAGCCTCGTGCTCTTGATTGCCTAACAGCATAGAGACCGATCAATTCGTTTTTTTTTCCTATTTTAAATCTTTTTTATCTCGTGTGAAATGGAATTCAAAAGCCTAAAAGCTCCCATATTTGAATGGAAGAAATATGGTCTTTTGAGGAACATGATGACACACTATATTAAGGGACATGATTGAAAATGTTGGAAGATCATCCAAAACGGTCCTAACAAAATATTGGTTACATCTGAAAACGGCACAACCTATGAGAATGACGAAAATGACTGTATTGAGGCTGACTATCTTAAGGCAGAGAAAAACTCAAAACCATGACGTTGTTACAAAACGGCATGATAAGCATTGAGTTTGATTGTTTCTCATGTTGTAGTACGGCCAAGGAAATATAGGATGGTCTTGAACTTGCATACGAAGGTAATATCCTTGTGAAAAAGCATAGGATTGACGTACTCATTCAAAAGTACGAACTCTTATCAATGGAGAAGAATGAATCAATCAACAGTATATCGACGCGTTTTTCAAGCATAACGAATGAACTCCGAAATCTTGGGAAAAAACTTGATTCTGAGGATATCGTAAGGAAAGTTCTTAGGAGTCTCTCTAAGAGATGGACATGCAAGGTGACTGCGATTGAAGAAGGAAGAGATCTCACTCTTCTAACCTATGAAGAGCTAATAGGTTCTCTCATGGCTTACGAGCATCTACTCAACAAGCCTTATGAGGATTTTAGTAAAGGTAAAAGAATAGCTTTGCAACCTAGTAACGGTGAAGACGATATAGAAGATGAGACTATCTTGTTTGTGAGGCGTTTTAAAAAGAACTTGTTTAAAGGAAAGCAATCTAAGTTTAACAACAACAAACCTTTTAACAAAAAGCCTAATGACCAAAAACCCTCATTCACCAATAAGGGATGTTATAAATGTGGTGAGACAGACCACACGATCAAAAATTGTCCCAAATTGAAGACGATTAAAGACAAAGCCAAACAGGACAAGACCAAAAGGGAATTTAAGCAAGTCATGCTAGCATCATGTTGGGGAGATCTAGACACTAAATATGACGAAGAATCTGATGATGAGGAGGTCGCAAATCTCTTTCTAAGCAACATCAGTCTTGACCTAATCGCTGACAGTGATCTTGAGTCTAGCAACTCAAGATCATAATTTTGCTTGATAGGAGAATCAGACTCAGATAGCAAAACTAACGAGGTAAGCTTTATTCGTCATAAAAAGCAAGTTAAAAATTTACCTAAGAATTTTATGATAGATTACTTTGAGCAAACCCACTATCAATGTCGTGAACAAAGTCTTGAAATAAACAAATTGAAAGAGAAAATCTTTGATATTGCCAAAGAGAATCTTCTATAAGCCAAAACAAGAAAGTTGAATTCTAAAGTTATGGCTAATTCAGCTACAACTTCTGAATTCTCGAATGCTGAGAAAATAGCTCTTGAGTCTAAAGTTATAGCTACTAAAGCTATAATCTCGGAATTAAAATTCAACATCAAACATCTTGAGGCCAATGTTATAGCTTCAGCTATAACCTTAAAGTTGAGAAATGTCAATGAGCTTCTTAAGACTGGTATAAAAGTTAAAGACATCAAAATCTCAGATCAAAAGAAAGAAATTGACTCTTCATCTCAGCAACTGTAGCAAACTAAAGTTCAAATTACGAATATTAAGAAACAACACAATGATTTAGTCTTGATTCTTAATAAACGTTTCCAAGACTTTCGTGACAACCTTAGGGAAAGTAGTTCTTCTAAAAGTATATAGAAGACCAGTTTAATAGTAAAAAAGAAATCAACTCCCTAAAATAACTAGTTATGCATGCTAGGAAAGTTCATGACAAATGGGAAGGTAGCTCAACTGTGTGAAATTTCTTAACTGAGCAATCTCACAATAATATGAAAATGAGATTACGTCATGAATGTTACGACCATAGGGATTACTCTAAATGCAAATCAACTTCCTCTGAACGTGATTTCAGAAAAAAAGGAAATTATGTTAATTTACCTGAGTATCTTATTTGTAATTATTGTGATCATACGGGTTATCTTATAGAAAAATGTTTAAACACACAAAATAACTAAACAAAAACATGAACTTTGTCAGAGCCTCTAACATACAAGAGGAAGTAGACATGTGTCCACATTTTGAACCCCTCGTAGAAGAAGTCAGAAATAATGAACATCGATGGTTCTACGATATGAGTTTTGATTATAAGAAGAATCCTAACTTGCCTGAGGAAAGGCAACAACCCAAGAAGCAACAATCTCATAAACCTAGACAACACCTAAAGACCAAGACACCTCTTAGTAGACCATACCCCAAAATGGAAACCATAAGACAAGTTTGGTTTAGAAAAGATATGATATTTCGGGTAACTAATAATAAAGGACTCTGAAAGTTCATTAATAAGAATCTTCTAATTAGACTCTTCTAATTAGTTCATTAAATTACATTTACTTAATGATTTAGGATCTAGTTATCATGCATGCAAATATAAAAGCATAAATATAAAGATAAGATCAAATTTCCTTACAATGACAAAATTTCGGCTAAATAAGGGCACAATAATAACTCCTTCTTATTGTTCTTGAGCTTAGAATTAGTGTATGATCCTCCAAAAATAAACCTCCAAAGTAGAAGGTCTCCTTCTTGTTGCACCCAAGACTAAACCCAAACTATCACTATAAATTTAGACTAGAAAAATATAGAGATAAGAAGAAACTAATATAATTTTTATTACTACTCTAGTAATAGGAATATTAGTTTTAGAGAGTTTAGTGAGATGTTGTGTAGAGAGATGTGAAAATAAGTGAATGAATTAGTGAAGAAAAATGAGCAACCATGATGCTCTTATAGAAGCATATGGCCGGCACCATCAAGCACCAAAAGGGTGATTTTTTCTTCTTATTTTATTCACGTGCAAATAGCTTGAGTGTGGGTTATAAATTGATAAAGATCATGTGTCATAACATATCATTATTAAATAGTGGAGTGTGGAATTGGTAGAGTAAAATCACTAATGATTTTCTCTACTCAAAACCGGTCCACTTGAGTCCATAATGGACCATTTTGATTTTTTGATATTTGTCTCACAAATACTTATTAATCATATACTTAATTATCTTGTATTAAGTGTTAATTTGATCATATAACAATTATATGACTCAAATTAATAAGTAATATATACTTAACTTTTAAGTGATATTTTACCATTATATCAATATATAGTGGGTCCCACAATGTCTAGTTAATTACATTTACAAATTTATTTTACAACTCCTTGTAAATATAATTAACTAATTACCTCTACCTCAAAATATATGCACAACCTCAACTAATTTAATGAATTAACGATTAATCATCAAATTATATCTTATTTAATCGTATTATAATAAGACTATAATTTATTCAGGCGGTTATCTTATAATTGACTAATAAACTTAAGTGGAATGTGTTCCTAACTCAATTTCCAATAAATAACTCTCGTAACCAAACATATATCAAATATATATGTAAACGACTAATTAACATGTATCGTATACAAATATTTAGTTTTCTGTTTGGGTCTCATCCTATAGGTGTGACCGAAAGCGATCAGTTGATCACCGCCGTCATACGACAATAACGTCTAACTCTAGTCAGCTGAGCGTTACCGATTTATGTTAATCAACTGACGTGGAGTATCAAAATATACTAATCTTGCCACGTATATTCCAAATGAGATTTATTATATAAATGCACTATTGTGGAGGACATTTACTCCAACAGACTCGGCCATCCTTGGGTTCCTAAAAATGTATTTAACTTGTCTTGCAGGTGGTCAAGAAAGAAAATAACTTATGGTACCTTGATAGTGATTGCTCAAGGCACATGACCGGAAATAAAAATCTATTTATTTCACTTGAGCCCTTTGATGGAGGTAAGGTCACATTTGGATACAACAAGAAAGGTAAATTCATTGGTGTTGGTAAGATTGGTATATCCTCTTCTCATTCAATTAGTGATGTGTATTTAGTAAGTGGTCTCAAGCATAACCTACTCAGTATATCCCAATTATGTGACAAAGGTAACAAAGTTATTTTTAACTCAGATCTTTGTCGTATCATAATTGAAGGTACGAGTAAGGTTATACTTGAAGGACATCGTAAACGGAATGTACACATGATTGATTTGAATGATGTTCCTACTAACTCTTTTACATGCATGAAAATAACGTTAGATGATCCTTGTCTATGGCACAAGTGATTTGGTCGCATTAGTTTGATCAAGAGAAGATATGTGACAATTAAGCTCGATGCAAGCATGTGAGATCCTCTTTCCAACCTAAAAGACTAGTAAGCACGAATCATGCCCTAAAACATGTACATATGGATCTTTGTGGTCCAATGAAAGTAAGAAGTAGAGGTGGATTCAGGTATGTCTTCGTTCTAGTTGATGATTATTCGGGTATGTTTGGCCTATATTCTTGCACACTAAAGATGAGACTTTCGATGAGTTTGTTAGTCTTATGAAACTCGTTCAAAAAAAATATAAGTCTAATCTTGTTTCAATTCGTACGGATCATGGCACCGAATTTGATAATCAAGCTTTTATAGAATATTGAAAGGTTAATGGTGTAGGACACAACTTTTCTGAACCACGAACCCCGAAACAAAACGGTGTCGTTGAACGTATAAATAGAACCCTCGAGGATATGGCTCGAACAATGCTCTTATGTAGCGGTCTTCCTCGTAACTTTTGGGCTGAGGCCATTAGTACTTCGTGCTAAAAACATAACCGTGATATGATCATACCTATTTTTTAAAAAATCCCTTATGAACACCTCAGAGGTCGAAAACCTAATATATCTCACTTGCGGTGCTTTGGGAGTAAATTCTTTGTTCATAACAATGGCAAAAATAGGTTAAGCAAATTTGATCCTAGGAGTATTGAGGCTATCTTTATTGGCTATTCTGATCATAGTAAGGCATATTAAGTCTTTATCAAAAGAACATTATGTATCGAACAAAGTGCTCATGTTATATTTGATGACAATGATTCTTTTGATTAGCCTATACATAATGATAAGGAAGATGGAAATGAACCTCATTTTCAATTGTCTAAGGATGATCCTCCAGAGTTGGAAGAAAAAGATAAGAAGATCGAAGGCACTAATGAAGAGTTTGAGACTCCTTCAAATGATAATGGAAAGAGAGTTGAAGTTATAGTTGATGATACTATAACTTCTTCTCAAAACAAGGGATTAAATACCAAAGTTATAGCTGATTAACCTATAACCTTGAATTCAAATCAGAATAGTAAATCCAGAGTTATATCTGATTCACCTATAACCTCGAGATTGTATTCAAGGGGAACAACCCCTGATTCCAAAACATTTGAAGGTTCTACCTCAAACTCTAATTAAGAAGTGCCTGAGACTTCTACCAAGTGGAAATATAAAGATTTGCATCTAATGGATTCAATCATTGGTAGCTTAAGAAAGGGTATTCAAACACGAAGATCATTGAACAACTTTTGCTCATTTTATTCCTTGGTAGTTTGGCACTTAGTTGCTAGACCAAAGGAACGATCAGTTATTGGAACTAGATGGGTGTTGAGAAATTAGCTGGATAATACGGGAATATTGTACAAAACAAAGCAAGATTGATTTTTCAAGGATACAATCAACAAGAAGGGATTGACTACGATGAAACCTTCGCTCCCGTAGCTTGACTTGAAGCTATTAGATTGTTAATAGCATTTGCAGCACACAAAGGACTGAAATTATTTCAAATGGACGTTAAGACCG
The DNA here is from genome assembly GCA_022085475.1 of Heliosperma pusillum. NCBI lineage: Eukaryota > Viridiplantae > Streptophyta > Magnoliopsida > Caryophyllales > Caryophyllaceae > Heliosperma > Heliosperma pusillum. Next base: position 12,104 of record JAIUZE010015197.1, on the reverse strand, counting down.
CGTTTCTTAACGGATATTTGGAAGAAGAAGTATTTGTTGAGCGACCCCCCCTCTCCCCCCCCCCCCCCTCGGATTCTTGGACAGCGAGTTTCAAAACCATGTTTTTAAACTAGATAAAGCGTTATATGGTTTGAAACAAGCACCAAGGGCTTGGTATGACATATTTTAAAAAACTTTACTTCAAATAGATTTTAAAAGAGGTGTGATACACGGGTTTTGCGATCCTTTCCAAGCTGTGGTGCACGGGACACCACGGATGGAGAAACGAGGGACAAGCGTGAAAACACGCATTTGTGGAGTCGCCACCAACTTTTGTGGAAAGTTGGAACCATTCGAATACTTTATGTCATGTCAAGACACAAAGGAACGACATGAACACTAAGAACTCGTTAACCTTAGCATTCTATGTCTAGAATTACTCTCGTGAATGCCAATAAACACGGATGTTCACAGAGATCTGGAGTAAAGGGGTGAGGGTACGTATTAAGAAGTTCTTTTGATCGAACACCTAATTCCGCCCGTCTTAATAGTGGCCTTTACTAATGATTAGGGAAACTCTTCTGTTATCGATGTGTTGTCGGTTATATGCATGCAATGCAACATCCATGTTTTAATCCGAGCATGTGAGTTTAGACTATGTCGGTTGAACATGTAGTTTAGCAATTAATTATGTCGAATAGGATTTAGGATTCAATTGCATGTGACAAGACAATTAATTAAATCATACAATGATTAAATAGAACTATAAAAGAAATATTACAATTGATTACAAAGACCACGGGATCTATGTCGGAAATATGCTTGAAAGATTAATTGAAATAAAGAAAGGAATTAAAAAAACTAAAACGAATCAGATTAGCAGCGATAATATGAATAATAGTCAGTTTGTTATTACGTAATTAAACTACGTCAACGCGAAACATGAAGATCAGAGACAGAAACCAACCCAGAACAGGCGCGGCAGGAGGTGCGTCCTCTGGAAGAGGCGCATCAGACCTTAAGTCTGTTCCTGAGTTGGGTTCTGGCTGTGAAGCCAGAATCGCGAACAATTAGTGTTAGTTGGTGATTTAGGGTTTATTAATGATCAATAAGTCGAATTTAAGTGATTTAACATATTAAATTACACTAGTTATATCAAAGACTAATCTAGAGATTAAATAAAAACGGATCTAACCTCTAAAGACAAAATTTGATAGACGACAAAAACCCATCTAATATTGATTATTAGGGATCCAAGTCAAAGCGAACTTATCTAAATATGAAATTATTTTAAAAGACAATTTATAAGAAATAATAAAAACTAATAAAGGTTTTGAAAAGGGTTTTGGCATACTTCCGACATAAATCTTACATTAGATGAAATAAATAAAATACAAAAGATGGATTAAATACCCTCAGACTTACATGTTGACGAAACGAGATATGAACTAAAGTTAACGTTTTAACGACAGCTCGACTAGAATGTAAAGAAAGTGTCCTCGCAATAGGAACGATCGATTATTTAAGATTGATTATTGCTGAGTTGGTCAAATTGGTTGGTCAATTCAATAATGTGACAGGTACCTAGAAGGATCTGAGCTTACGTGGTCGATTGATCAAGCACGTAGTTGTCAAAATGTTTAGAGCAAGGTCTAGAATGCAAAGATAGAGAAAGAAGGGGCAGAACACTCGCGTGCCTTAAAAGTGTGCACGAACCTCTCCTTATTTAGGGAGAAATCCGAAGAGTTATGCAATAACTTGAACACGGAAAGAAATCTAGAAAATATTTCGAAAACAGAAAAACAGAGTTGGGGAAGAGGCGTAGCAGGCACTGCGACTCTTGGAAGAGGCACAGGTCCTGCTGCATCAAATCTCGAGCAGTTTGGTACTTTAAAAGAAAGATTTCGGCGTTTCATAATGGGAATTGCGGTAGATTTCGAATTCTTTTCTAAATAAATTATGAATATATTTTACCAAAAAAAGGATAAGTTTCGAAACATTAAAATATCTGGAATATTCCCGAGCGTTCAGGCACGGTTTTAAAAGACAGTTTATATAAAATGAAGCGGTTTTTGACCCGGACTCCAAAATGACTCTAATAACTGTCAAACGACCGTATCGGTACGTAGATGAAGACCAAGGGGTAGACACAACTGTTTGAGCTATCACTTGACGATAAACTTACGAATTGTCATACATCATTTCGCTGTAACAAACATGCGGCCCAATCATCACTAGGTGGTTGGCGGAAGCTGTAGATTCGAGGTATCAACGAGAGGATCTCTCGATAAAACCTTATTTCTGAAAATCCGAGGGGCGGTTAAATTAGTTGTACAAATTTACATAGATGATATTATTTTCAGTTCAACTAATAATAAACTCTGTGATTAATTTTCAGAGTTGATGACCTCAAAATTTGAGATGAGCATGATGGGAGAACTCAAGTTCTTCCTTGGACCTCAAATACAACAAACAAAAGAAGGTATAATGATAGACCAACAAAAATACATCAAAGAACTAATCCGCAAGTTTGGAATGGAGATTTCTCATCTTATGGCCACTCCTATGGTCACGGATAAGAAACTAACTAAAGATGAAGATGGTAACTCTGTCGATGAGACGACTTATCGAGGTATGATTGGCTCACTTATCTATTTAACTGCAAGTAGACCAGATATTATGTTTAGTGTATGTGTTTGTGCTCGATTTCAATCGTGCCCTAAAGAATCACATATGGTTGCACTTAAGAGAATTTTGAGGTATTTAATTGATACGTCTAAGTTATATCTATGGTACCCTGTAGAATATAATTTCGATCTCATAGGGTATTCAGATACAGATTATGCAGATTGTTCACTTGACTAAAAATGTACATCTAGCATATCTACATTTATTGGACCATCCATCATCACATGGGGGTCTAAGAAACAAAATTCAGTTGCCTTATCTACTATAGAAGCTGAATATATTGCTGCAACCTTGGTATGTTCTCAATGACTTTGGCTTAAGCAACAATTATCTGATTATGGTGTGGATGTTGGGTGTATACCTATTTTATGTGACAACACGAGTGCTATAATTATTTCGAAAAATCTCGCGCAACACTCATGTACAAAACACATAGAAATTAGACACCACTTTCTAAGAGACCTAGTAGAAAGGGGGAATATAAGACTTGAATTTTGTAGTACGGAAAAACAATGGGCGGATATTTTAACTAAAGCATTAGCTAGAGAACGTTTTGAGACTTTGCGGTTAAAATTGGTTTAATTCGTGGTATCTAAACTTGTCACTAATATTTCTAATTCCTATGATTGGCTAAAATAGATAAGATTGTACGACTGTGTCCTATTTTCCACTGTAAGTGTATTTACGTCAAAATCTCATGCTATATTTTAAGTGTAATTTATTTTGGTAAGTAAATATATTATGTGTATGTATTTCCCAGTATTTCTACCCATTTAAATCTCAAAATATACAATATACCAAACCTTATCTTTTAGCATATAACCTAATATTCTCTTACCATAACAAAAAAAAAACCTCCCATAATAATTACCGCTGGGCCCTTTACCCCTCTTTACCCCAAACGTTAAATGTAAAACTCCAATAAATACATATTCACACCCCTCAAATCACCATCATTACTCCCACTTCCCTAAAACTCCTCAAACACTCAACCCACTCAAACTCTCACATCAACCATCAATGGCGCCAAAACCATCAACCCGAGCAACCACCCCTTCCACCCGATCAAAACACCGTTCCTCTCCATCACAAAATCAGCCAGAATCTGCCATCCCTTCTCCTACCCAAACAAACCCAACACCCATCAACCCCAACTATGACCATGGGGAACATAGTACAGTGGCGAAACGTCGAAACTCGACAAGGGGAAGAAGAAGGTTGTGGAGGAGGAGGCACCGGTGGAAGAAGTGAAAAAGGTGGTGGTTCGCGACGGGATAAGGCGCACCCTGCTTCAGGAATACATGGACCATGCCACGGCACAAGGGCTCGACAAACTCCATCTCACCAAAAAGGAGCGGACTCTTGTCAACCCAGTCTCCAAGTATTATCCTAAGACATGGTATGGTCAGATGGACGCTCTTTAATTCTTTACCGATTTCTTGAAATTTGAAAAATGGGAGGATGTGTGTCAGTTCTCGGGTGTGGTGTATCCGATTGAGGTAATTCAGTTCTTTGCTTCAGTTACCTTTCGTGAGGGTAGTTTCATGCGATGGTTAATGGTCGTGCTATAACCGTCGCCTTTGCTGAATTCTGCACTTTGTTTTCCGTCCCTGATGATGGGATGATAATTAATCCAAGTGCAGAATGGGGTGAGGTGACCGATGAGGTCAAGCTTCAGATTAAGCGATATTTCAATATTAATGCTACGGGGACGTGTGATAAACGGATTGGTGATCCTTAACGAACTGTGGTACATAGAGAACCACGGAGGGGCGCACTTGGATGGATAAGCGTAGAAATACGCATTTGAGGAGTCGCCGCCAATTTTTATGAGAAATTGGAACCGTTCGAATACTTTATGCCATGTCAAGACACAAAGTAATGACATGAACACTAACAACTCGTTACCCTTAGTATTCTATCTCTAGAATGACTCTCGTGGATGTCAATGAATACAGATGTTCACATAGATCTGGAGTAAGGGGTAAGGGTACGTATTAGGAAGCTCTTTAATCGAACACCTAATCCCACCCGCCTCGATAGCGGCATCTACTAATGATTAGAGAAAATCTTTCGTATTTGATATGTTATCGATTATATGCATGCAATGCAACATCCACCATTTTAATTCTGGAATGTGGATCATATTATGTCAGTGAACATGTAATTAGCACTTAATTATGTCGAAATAAGGAGTTTAGAATGAATTACATATGAAAGGCAAAGAAAATCATACAATCACAATGACTAAATGAGATTACAACGGATTACAAAGATTAAAAAGGATTACGGGATCAACGTCAGAAATATATCCAAAACGGAGATTTGAAGAAAAGGAAAAGATTTGAAAAACTAAAAGACAAATTAAGAGCGATAATACGACTAATAGTTAATTAATTACGTAATTAAAACTACGTCAAGGCGAAAACAGAAGTCCAAGGACATAAGTCAACCCAGAACAGGCGCAGCTACAGCTGCGTCCTCTGGAAGAAGCGCATGGCTTTTTGCGTATGTTCTTCAGTTGAATTCTGACTGTGAAGTCAAAATCGCGAGCAGTTAATGTTGTTTTGTATATTTACGATGGATTATTGACCTATGACTCGAATGGAAGTGGTTTAACATATTAATTACACTACAATTTATATCAATAATGAATCCAGAGTTTTGATATGAACGAATCGAACCTTTAAAACCCAAATTTTAATTCAAAGACGAAAACTCGCTAATATTGAATTATTAGGGATCTAAGTCGAGAACAAAAATTTTTATGTGAAAGATAAATACGATTTACAGTTTATAATCAAAGAAAATAAAATAAGAACGAGTTTACAAAAACCAGAGGAAGAAGAAGAAGAGCAGTAGCAAGGCAGCCTCTGGAAGACGCGCAGCACATGTTGTGATCCTTTCATAATGCGCAGTTGCTGCTGCTATTCTTCCCGACGTCATGATCACTGCTAAAAAGGTTAAAAAAGGTTTTGATTAAAATCGGCTTTGAATTTATTTCTGACGTGAATCTTCCATTAATTGAACGAATAATAAATAAACATAATAAAATATCGGATTTACATCCTCAGACTTACATGTTTGATGAAACGAGATTAACTAAGTTAACGTTTTAGCGATAGCTCGAATCGAATATATGCAGAAAGTGCCCTTGTTACAAGACTAAAAAATCCATTGATTAATTGATTGATTGATTGGTTGATTGTGTAGTGGTCAAATTGGTCGGTCATGCAAATGTGACGGGTACCCAGAAGGATATGAGCTTACGTAGTCGATTGATCAAACACGTAGATGTCGAAAAACTTAGAGCAAGGTCTAGCATGCAAAGAGAGAAGAGAAGGGCGGAACACTCGCGTGCCTTAAAAGTGAGAACGGAGCTCTCCTTTTATATTAGAAAATATGAAGAGTTTTGGAATGACTCAAACTTTGGAAAGATATCTCGAAAATATTCTGAAAATAGAGAAAACAGGGAAGGAGCGTAGCAGGAACTGCGATCCTTCGAAGGGGCGCAGCACCTGCTGCGTTATTTCCTCAGAGGTTTCCTCCTGCGCAAGAAAGATTCCCAAGTTTCCTTTATGGAATTGTGGTAGATCTATACTTTCTTTTTAAAATATACGAGATAAATTTTATCAAAAAGATAGATTTTGAAATATTAAATAAAATATCAAGAAAATTCTAGAGCATTATACGACTCGGTGTTTTAAAGCGGTTTCTAGAAATGAAGCGGTTTTCGACCCGAACTCCAAATGAACTCTAATGACTGTCAAAACGAACGTACCGGTGCATAGATGATGACCAAGGGGTAGACACAAGTGTTTGAGCTATCACTTGATGATAAAATTAAAAACTGTCATAAATCGTTACGCGTATCAAACATGCGGCCCAATCATCACTGGGTGGTTGGCGGAAAGTGTAGAAACGAGGTATCTACAGGACGGGTTATGTGTTGCCGAGTCATTTCCACCTAAGATGAAATTTCTTTTCAATTTTTTATGGAACACAGTTGTACCGCGGAAGGGCGGTAGGGATAAGATCTCAAGTTATGAGATAGTCATTGTTCATTCTTGGCTTGGGGGTGGAAAAATCAATCTTCTCCGTCTTGTTTTTCATAGAATAGTTCAATCTAGTGTGACAGTTATTAAAGAGAAACTCTCCTCTACGGCCGACATGCCATATGGGATGTGGATCTCTCGTCTGTTGGAGGTAAAGCACGTTGTGGACCCTAGAAGTTATGGGTTTTGACGAGGGATGAGATGGGGGGACAAGTATTTACAGTTGATGAAGATTGGGGGTGTTGGGCCTGATTTGGTATTTACAACAAAGGGAATGCCGGTTGAAAGAACACCGGATGGGGTTATTGTTGGGTCTGGTGCGACGGTGGACATTGGTGCACAATTGAACTCGTTTTTGGCGAGTATTTCTGAAAAATTTGACGCCCTAGCAGCTGTTCAGTCAAGCATTGTCTCGCGTATGGGGCATAGTGCTCCTTCTGTTTTTGGGGCTGGTTCACCAGAGGTTGGGGCATGGATGCATGGGGTAGAAGATCATGTCAAGGCGCTTGAACGGAGTGTGGTCATCTGCGTGATGAGGTGTTTCGCTAGGGACGAAGGTTGGAAAATTTGGCCACTAGGGTGGAGCACTATACAGAGATGGCAGGGGTATTCGTGAGGATATGGCTACTGTTTTGGAGGCTACTAAAGCCTTATCATTGAAAGTTCCCAACTTCGATACCTGTCTCACAGCTCAGGCCAACCATGTTCGCTCCTGTTTTGATCGTTTCTCCTCACTCGAATATCATACTCACCCTAGTTATGTCAACCATACCATCCCCAGACAACCCCGTACCTAGACCTTCCCTCGCCCTATTTTATTTTGCCCTCCTTGAACGTTAATCTCCTTATCTTTTATTCGGACCAGATGGCGTTTAAATATTTTGCTTGGTTTGTACTTAACACATTTTATTATGCTTGTTAGACTTGATTACCTTGCTTATCATGTGCGTATTGTGTTTATATTTCTTTTTTCTATTATTCAAGTCGTTTTATATTCTTGTTCTCGTCTTTTTGATGATGTCAAGACGGGGAAAAAATGACATTGATTTTAGTATTTATCTAAGCTTTCTCCTTGTCAAGACCTTTAGTCTCTTAAGGTCCTTAGGTGCTTATACTTTGGCTTTGAACATCTTGAGCTTGCGTTCCACCCTACTATGACTTTTATAGTATTCTGTTGAGGGGGAAATTATCCAAGTCACAAATCATTAAGAGGCTTGTCATCATCAAAAAGGGGAATTTGTTGAACCATATAGCTATATGATTGGTTTTGATAATGACATGCATGTTTATATAGTATATATGCTTGTTCTTGTAATCGTTTGTTTAAGTCTTGTTAGATTAAGTATGGTTTGGCATTTAAAGTTATAGCTAGTTTAGTTATAACCTGGATAATTTGTGAAGCAAAAGGTGAAGTAAAGTTATAGGTCATTGTACTAAAACTTTGGAAATGCTGAAGCAAAGTTATAGGTGTTTCTACTATAAGTTTGGTGACTATCAAGCTCAAGAGCACAGACGAAGTCTTAAAGAATTTTGTGAAGCTCAAGATGAAGAGCTCGTGATTTGAATGAAATGATGATCAACATACTGAAAATCTCCATGAAGATTTGATAGTATAGGTCGTCGTCCAATAATGGTATTTCTCTTTAGTAATGTTGGGACGTAGCGTTATAATTGTTTTAACTATAACCTTACTTGTCAAGCTCAAAGTTATAGGTGATCTTACTATAACTTTGGAGCTGCGAAATATAGTGTGGCTGTTTTATTTTTCAATATTGTTTTTGAAAATAGTTTTAAATAATCTTTTTAAAGAAAAATATTTATAGTAGATTGTGGTTTAAATTTATTTAGTTTGAATATTATTATGATTTCTCTATTGGTTAGTAAAACAACTTATGAGTTGTCATGCTATCTAGGGTTTCATACATATTCAAACCAAAACCCTAATCTATCTTATTAAGCCCAAAAATAGACTAATTTTCACGCATAGTCAAGGCTCATGTGCCGTCGACACCCGTCATTAACCATAAGTATATTTAGGGTTTATGTAAGATCTAAACCTAATATCTTCCTTGTTTCACAAGGGAGGCATATGGCTTATTAGGTTTTGTAAATTTAACCTAATATCTTTCTTATTCTCCAAGAAAGGTCAGTGCTACAAGGGTTTAAAACTAAAACCTAGTTTGCCTCTCTAATATAAATACTCATGCATCCCATGCATTTAAAACTAAACGTTTTGTGCAAATGGCCAAAAACAATATCGCTGATCATTCTCAAAGTTCTACAAAATCAAATAGTAAAAATAGTAGTACATCCATTAATACACACACAATCACAAATAATAGCTCATTAAATATTACAAATTCACATAGTAAAAAAGGTTCTGCTTGAAAGTCTGTTCAAATGAAATCGATGGATATTCGTAGTAATGAAGTTCAGGTTGCAAGGGAGGCGGTTCAACAACGACTACAAGAGAGGTCGATGGGGTCTGGTACGAATGAAGATGAGCAGAATGGACAATGGCAAGAGGTTATGTCGAAAAGGAAGAAGCAAGAGATGAATCGAGCTCGTGATGAAAAATTGGAATCCATTGAAGAAAGAGAGACAGGTGAGTGTGTGACTAAAGCTAATACTCTTAAAATTACGATAGATGATTTTCAAGAGATGATTAAATATTGGTCTTCTGCAGTTTATGGGTATGTTTTGGGGGCCAACCCTCCTCGTATGGTTTTAGAGGGTTTTGTGAGAAGAACTCTTGTGGATTATTCTATATCTAAGGTTTCCTTCTTGCCGAATGCCTATTTGTGATTCGTTTTGAAGAACATGAACATGAACAGCTTGTTTTAAATAAGGGCATAATGTTACTTGATGGTAAACCAAATATTTTAAGGCCATGGGATCCGAATGTGAAAATGGCTAAGGTATCGGTTAAGGAGGTTCCCATTTGGATCAAACTTGTTGGTCTTGACTTGAAATTCTGTGGGGGAGGGGGGGGGGGAATGTTTGGAGAAACTGGCTTTATTAGTTGGTAAATTTCAAAGAATTGATTATGTTACTGACCGGGCTTGTCGCAGTCCCGATACAAAAATAATTACCCACACTTAGGCTAACAACATAAGGAATGTAATTAGGGAAGTAGGGATCGATCCTCAGGGAGTACGTGTTAACTATGAATTGTTATGGAGTGATTTTCAATTAAGTTCGATTCATTTGGGGTGATTGTCTAAACTACTAGCATGAAATAAAATGACAAGTATGTAATGACGATATTTAAATGACGAGTATGGAATTGCAATAAAAATAAATCTAATGTAATTGAGGGAAAGAAAGGTAACGATAATTAAATCTAACTAAGAACGATAATTAAAATGACAATATTGAAAAGCTATCTAACTAAACTAATACACTAGCAAATGACAATAAAATAAACTATCTAAGAACAATAATAAAATGACGGTAAAGTAAACTAACTAAACAACAATAAAATAAACTATCTAATCAAATTGATATAGAGAATTAGAAATTCATGTCAAATGATTTGAATGCTTGATTGATACCAACATTAGAATTACTACGATTGTCTAAGCCTTGTAGCGGTATATTCCTCTCGGATTCGTACCGACTTTTTAATGGGTCCTAACGTCCTCTCAGCCTGGTTAGGTCACTAAACCCCTATTGGTAGTCCTAATTCTCATCCCAACTCTCGTTTCTAAGACGGAAATTAACTAATACAAACAATTGTTTATGGCCACTAAACAAAGTTATATAATTTGACACGACCAAAGGAAGAAACAAACTAGGTGGTTCTATTGGTATCGACTCTTCTTTTAATTCATTTTAACTAGCAAATCATTTCAATATTACAATTTTATTTATTGTATTTACACAATGATAATCTTACAATGTTAAATCTAATTTATGTGATTAAGTAAATTAAGAGGAAAATGATAAACAAAATTGAACTACGAAATAAAAATGCTTAAATTATTAAAGCGATCGAGATTATATTAGTAATGATTCTAATGATGAATTTTATGATGGTTATTATATGATTAGGCAAAATAGAATATGACATATTAAACAATATTTTGGTTTTGGCTAGATTACTTTTATGCGAGTTTTCTAACAACAATAATATGAAAACAAGACTAATGAGATTATAGTTCATGATGATGAAAATTGCATAAGCGAAGGATAGAAAATTACAGGGATTGGAATGAAAATTATGTAAGAAAGAAAGTAAAGAACAAATATCCAACCCAATGTAATGACAAATGCTTATAAAAACACTAGAGAAATACTAGGAAATTGTTGTAAAAATAGTCTAAGATAAACTATAAACTATGAACTAAAACTTTATGAAAGAAAGAAGTAAACTATTGTGTTGTGATTATCTAAGTTGTTGTAGGTTATTTGTGTATTGTTGTGTGTAAATTGTTGAGGTGCTCCTTGGCTTTTATAGGGCTGCTTGGCTGCTGCATTTCGTCTAAATTCATACCCTAGACAAAGCCATAAAACACTCCATTAAATCTTGGTAGAAGAAGATCCAAGAGACGTCCATCAACAAACATACCCGATCGGGTATGTGGTAATCCGATCGGGTATGTAACCCATATGGATTTTTCCGTCTCTTCCAATTTCGTCTTTGGGCACGGAATCCTATGCCTTGGTCTTGGTCAATGTAACACGTAATTGGGCTTGGGCTAGTCCTCCTTTGACTTGGGTTGATGTTTTCCTTTGAGAAACAAAGTCAAAGTCCAAGATAAGTCCATTCGAGGAAGGATGTAGCGGAATCGTAGTCAAATCGTGAAATTGCTATCATCGGTTCCTTAAAAACTCGCATTCTAGTGCCTTTGCTCCATAAAGTAAGAAAATATAGCAAAACCGCTTCATTTCCTATAAAATGAGACAAAGCACGCAAAACAACTAGAATAGCAATATTAGCTCGTTAATCACTCAACAAAGTGCATAAATCGTATAGAAATCGAGCTAAAACGGGGGATAAATTAGTACAAAATATCACTTATCAAACTCCCCCAAGCTAAACCCTTGCTTGTCCTCAAGCAAACATAACAATCATAACCAGGATAAGGGTAGCAAACAATGATCAAACTATCATACAAATCCCAAAAATAAGCTCTTAACAAGTAGATGTATCATAAACCCGAAACAACAAGGGCAAAGGAAAGTGCGAATCATGGTTGAGATTTACATAACGGCGCAGCATAGAAAATATTCTTTGGACTTTTTCAGCTTTTGCATGATCTTATTGACTATGGACTCTTTCGATACATTCTTCACTCAAATTTTTGTGAAATAGGAAATATTGGTTCAAATTTGAAGTGACACTCTCCTATCTACAACTTATAAGAATGTGCCCGCAGT
>JAIUZE010015196.1:0-16230 GCA_022085475.1 Heliosperma pusillum | reverse complement strand
CCATGGTATCAAATTAAGGCTTTAACGCCGAGACCCAGCCATTTTGGAGAGGTTTTGAAGGTCACTATGACGGCATTTTAAGGCAACCACAACCGATATAATAGTCGTGACAGAAACTGGGGTTTAAGACTGGTTTATGTTGTCTTGTCAAAACCGATACAATGCTGTAGAGCAATTAGGCTAACCTGTTAAAGCAAAGGTACCCCCTAATACTGCAGAAAGACGAGTGAGGAAATGCAGAAAGCTGCGCCGTTCTTCTCTGATTGTCACAGTGATTGGTGACAGATCATACAGGAAGTAAACAGCTGTCACAAGAATTTAAGATCTTTAGAAACACAGGTAGAACAACAAAAATCATCCTTTAACATAATAATAAAGCAAAATACTATAATGTACTGATGTAGTGATGTACACTGCTGTTATAAATAGTAAAATACGAACCTGGCCACGACCTATCAAATTCTTTCATAGGTGAGAAGTACTCCGTGACAGAAAATTGATTGGTCGGCAAGACATCTTTTGAGATATACTTGTATTCAGTTGGAACAATCTAAAACAAAGCAACATACAAACCCTTTTGAGCACTAATCGGACATAATTGTGGGAGTCAAACAACCAACATTTCATAGAACAATCAGTGTAAACAGTACTAAATTACTAATAACCAGGGTTTTGATTAAATCATGTAAAAAGCATTATGTAAGTCATCAAAAATGCTTACACGTAGGCCTGTCAATAGGGTCAAACGGGTGGGTTACAGATCCGGTATCTACCGATCGGGTATATACAGGTTCAAGTAAAATACAGGTCTGGTGTTTTTCGGGTCGGATAAAATATAAGCTATGTACTGGTTTCAGATCGGGATAGGGTTGAAACGCTAAAACCGGGTTAATTAACGACTTCTTGAGTCATTTTTAAAAACTTTTCAGCTACATTATTTTAGCATAAACTCGTATGTTGCTAACTCGAAATTTTTATAATAGGTACTATTTTGTGAAGTGTTATACTCCCTCCTAGTTTGGTGTTCTTCCCTTTTCAATAAAAGACTCCTACAAATATTAGAGAAGTGGGAAAAACACCCAAACTAGGAGGGAGTATATAATAATAGGTTATTATTGTCCTTTTTTTCTCATAAATATAACATTATCCTCAACTTTATGTGCACAAAATTATGCTACGGTGAAATGTATGGGTAACAGAGACGTTGTTTACAAATAATTTGAAAAAAAAAACATAAACTGATCGATTTAACCTCAAATTAATGTGATACGGAGTAAAATACAAAGGTTATCGATGAAAATCAAAAGTTAGGGTATTTATAAATATATGTTTTATGTAACATTTTCAATATCGCATCTATATACAAAGTATCGATTAGTACTAACACGTACATGAAAAGTAGTGAATAAATTTTTAGTAACCATTTTAGTACTCATGAAGTAAAAATGTTTTTCAACAAATACACACATATTTCTTTAGCAAATTTTACATATGTTATATTTTAAGTACTAGAAGTTGTCTTGACCCTGGTCGGGTTTCGAACAACTATTTACAGGTCATTTTGGGTTCGGGTTTATTTTTGGGTCGAGTTACGGTCGGTTTTCTGGTTACGTCAGCTTTTGAGAGGTCTACTTACATGAGTTTATCAGCATATTATTGCAACATCTGAAGCAAGTCTTAGTGGGTCGATTTAGATTTGGGAAAATTGACCCAACCCAGTCTGACCCATACTCGAACAATAACCAGAACTTGACATGAAAGCTATAAACCTATCCACACTACCGCAGCGGAACTTTACTGACATTTCACTTCGGCTACTTAGCAATATTTTACTTTAGGCCAAAAACATAAGACTTTTTCGCAAAATAGCAATGATCAGTCTCCTGCAGTTGCAGCCGAGTCTAAGTAACATAGATGCAATCATGCAAAGGCCAAGCAACATACCCAAAGGGCTGTCATGGTTCTAATAACACACAACGACATCATTTCACCGTTCATGACTTCAAATTTATAGAAACGGCTCTTGTGGGTGAAAGGAGAGGAATTGACTCATCCAAGTATCAAAACATAAAATCAGAGAGGTTATTTGGGCCCAGAAGAGCAAAAGAAGAAGATAATTTGGGAATGCGTTATTTTTTTTTCTAGCTGATATGCCGTGTCTTCGGTTGAAAAGAATCTCTGATATGCCATAGTTTCCTTTTCTTTTGAGACTATTTTTGGGGTCAAGTAATTTACATATGATCCTTTTGGACGAAGTCAGCTATGATTTTCAGAGATAAGACGAATAAAAATGCAAATAATTGGCTTAGTTTGTCAATATCTGCTTTGAGAATGTCTTCTCCTTGTCAACTTATGAGTTATGACAATAAACTATTTTCATCTTTTAGTCTATCACTCACCTAAAAAAGTTAGTCAGGACAGTCAAGTTTTAAAGTCTATACAAGCCACTCCCATCCACTCAAAAAGAATAACGGTGCAAGTATTTTTTATGAGAATCAGGTTTGACAAAACTTCAAAGGTTAAACCTAAACTGAAACACATCAATCACCAGAAAACATTTAGATAAGCAATATGCTTAAACATGCGAGGAGGATAAAGATAAAGAAAACACAGGTTAGGATCCTTTTAATAATCTAGTTAGACATTATGAAAGCTGAGATGAGTTTGACACGAATGCAATACATACATTGGTTGCACAACTCAAGTATGACTAGGACGTAAGCAAACATATAATGACATCTCAAACATACCTTTATGTAGTACTTGAAAGTGCCACTTGCACCACGCAATATTCGAACTGTATCATCGAGAGGGTTATGGATTCCAGGATATTTTGGACCAAATGATAAGTCGTGAATCATGTGACTAACATTGACATGATTGGATCCTTCAAAGATCTATAAAAGAAAGGAAAGCAGAAATAAGACAAATACTTTCAGATGATCTTACACTACTTTCAGATGTATTAGCCCAGTATCAGAATTACAGAAGTTAACTAGACTCATTTATGGCTTCTATTCACTCTTGCCTTTTACTTTTATATTTTCTTTTAAGGTCAGAAGATTTCACACATTTGAAACTTGAGAAAAAGGAACTTATATAATTATAAAGCGCAAGCCTTGTATCGTGTCTGCAACTGTATTACAATATAACAAGTCATTACTCTATACTGATTAGTTCTTTGGCCAAACGTTTACAAAGATATCTTTTCTATTTACATCAGCTGACTACCGCATCAGAAACTAGAGTTGTGGATAGAGAGCACTCCGCCTCAAAATCGTAACCGCCAATGTCAAATGTTTAGAAAAAAGGCCCAAATGAAAAGAAGTGAACTGCAAAATACCTTAAATCAATACAACAAATAAGGAACCTTTAGAGAAGTAAAACTTACTCCATTATAACAATGGAGATTTTACACTTCAAAGCCTTAGCCAAAGAAAAGATGAAAGTCCATGAATTGAGAATCTAGAACTGGACGGAAAAATTTGGTAAGTCATGATTGAAAGAGGACCTCACCATCTGAGCAACAAAAATGTTCAGTCCATGAACTGAAATATGAAAGTTACCAGCAACCCTTTGCACATCCAAAACACCATAAACCTGTGAAAGGTAATGAACCCATTAACAGATATAATAACAGTTAAAAATTAGACAGATTTCTAAACCATCCTGAAATTAAGTTCAAAACATACCCGACATCCTTCTCCATTTGCCATTGCTTGCTTAACTTTTTTGACCATTTTTTCAGTCTCTTCATTAAAGCCCTGAAGATGACTTTTCTGTTTTAGATCCTCTTCTTTCTCTTTATCATCACCATGCTCGTCTTTGTGATCTACATGCACATCTTTATGACCGCTCTGGTGATGATTATGATGACCTACCAGACGGTTTTGTTAAGATTCACATTTAAGTTGAATAAGCAACATATTCTTCACTAGTTACTCACAACCAACCAATTTCAAAACGAAGTACGGAACTTTCTAAAGAGAAAGGAGGAAGCTCCAGAATAGATTTAATCGAAACACACACAAACCCTACAGCGTATCAGCCTCATAATGGCAGCAAAACGGAACAAAATAGAAGCCAAGAAAAATAAGTAATGCAGCATCCATGCTGTTTCATTTCATAATTGGAGGAAACTTTATTTTTAAGAATTATGGAGTATATTTTCAGTCCACAAGGTTTTCATTTAATATTATCTCTAATCTTGGGGAGATACAAACCATACCATTGTTTTCAGTATTTAGAAAGAAATAGAAAAGATGAATTATTATATACGGAAGCCTAGAGGATAAAACCCTTTTCCTAACACCTTTCGACATCAACTTAATGAGCAGAAAAGCACATAGAACATAGTAGTTGGATTACCTCAAGCACACAGCACAATTTTTTTGGAAATTATATGAGGCTAAAATAACTTGAAGATCTCATCATATCGCCGATGTCACTGTCAGTGTTTCCAAAGAGACTAACAAACTGAGCGAGGTAAGTGAGGGTATACAATACATGTACACATCAAACAAGCAAAAGTGGCAACTTTCCATTTGGCCCTTAGGCCACAACCAAATGTGGAAGCCGCTCTGTTACTTCAAGAAATAACACATGTAGAAGGGAATCATGTCAGGCAGGGTGGGAACTGTTGCTCATTATGTCCCTCTTTGTGTGGGTTGGGAAGAAGTTTGTATGTGCTTCAGACTTCCCACAAGCCATTTTGGCTATATTGAAAATTGATTATATTACCCCACCACCACCACCACCACACACACCTGTTTCTTGACTCAGAAAAAAAGAAGGACCTCAAAAGTTAGTTCACTACATTCCAAGGCCAACTAAGACATGCAACTGGTCTAAGAGACTGCAATTGTTATCATCCTCTCCATAGCCGATGTGGCTACAGGCCCACATCTGCCCGCAGAAACAAATCCATCATATAATAAAGTTGACCCAACCACACTCTACCGTCTTTTTTTCAATTCTCTTTACTATAGTTCCCAAATCCTTCAAAGTCATCAACACATAAAGTCCAGTGACTAATGGCATAGTTAAATCACTGCCAGTAAAAAATTACAATTAGGAAGCAGTTAATCTTTCTAGGACAAATGTCCTTCCATGAGGATGGACATCATTCGAAAGTACATGGCTCAGTTTGAATAAATGAAATAAATGGGTAGCTGGGTCAACTTTTATTTTTGCCCCTGGCATGATTATAGTCTGAACAATTATCATTAAAGATATTTATAGAACCTTACTAATTAGTTCCAATTGTACTTGGCACGACTAAAAAGCAGAAAGAACAATAAAACAGAAATGATACCATGATCATGAGAGGAACCCTTCTCCACCAAGTCCGTCAAGAATTCAGTTCCAATAATATAACCGTCACTGTTTAAGCGTAGCTGCATAAAACCAATAATTAGTGATAAGCATGCATCCCCTAGCTAAATTAGAGGCATTCAGGCAAGGTAGAAGGACAATTTCGTCCCTGGTTGTGTCCGATCTACTACCTCCCTTCAAGTCCAAATACCCCATTTATATTTGCAGATATGCCGATGCAATATTAAAAACATTAATATCTTAAATTACACATTATAAAAAAATATAAAAGTTTAATATTCTTGTTGTACTCATAAAGACAAATAAACAAGATCAATGCACGACTATATTTTCTCTTATATATTGCAGGGAATTGTCAATATTCTTTTCACTTGTGAATAGTGTCAAAAAGAGAAATGAGGTATTTGGACTTGAAGGGAGGGAGTATCATTTGTCAACAGTCCACAAAATTTGCCGATTCAATGATGCAAAAAAAAAAAAGAATCAGTTGCTCAGTGCACTATGCATTGGCTTACATTAAAAGATTTTTTTTTTACAACAGAGCATATAGTAAGAGATTAAGTAGTTGACGATCATATTTTCCTGTGGCTATCAACACTAAACCTTTTCGTACAATTTGCAACTATGATTTGAAAAGTACTTGAGTTAGGTGGGTTCAAAAGAAGATGAAAACTCTGTCAGCACTAACCTGTATATTTACATGATAAGTACCAGTTTTAAGTACAGATGCAGAGGTATATGCCTGCTAAGCAATGGCAGATACAACTCCACTTGAAGTAACATACATAAAAGGACAAGGAGAACCAAAAACTATCTCATCAAGCTATATATCCCTTCTCCTTTGTTCTTATTTGATCTAAAGTGGAAAAAAAAATGATAGACACTCATATTTCATGAGTTACAGATTATATATATAGAAATCTACAGATTTACCAAAGTTTGTATAATACCCAGTGAAATTTTCTAAGCTTATGTAGCGCAGACATAGAAATTATTCAAAATCAAGCCAGGGCTCCAGGCAGCAAGGGTGAAAGGAACATGCTACTAGCGAATATTCATATAGAAATCCATTCATTGATGCACAGATCAAACAGTATAGATATGATAGACAGAAACACTTGTACAATCAGTAATATAATTATACAGCAGTCTATGACAGAAGAGCAACAAAGTGTTAGTTCCCTTATAATACAGACTTGATTAGCATTAGTAAGTGCAGTGGGATCCCATCAACAACAATAAAGCCTTAATCCCAACATGAATTATCCTTAAAAAACGTCACTGAGTGATCGCACACCTCAAAGTGCAAACAGATAGACAGAAAAAATGTGAAAAGCAAATGAAAAGCGAAACAAAATACAAAAGTCAAAACCAGAAAAATGCAGCATCAACCAGTCAAGGGTTAAAATGTAGAAATTGTAATACAAATCCATCCATTGGTAAAGGAAGCAACCATGAAAAGCGTTAAAAATACCTTCCAAATGTTAGTGTCCAAGTCCACTTCGTGCTTTCCTGACATATCAATAGCATCCACGCTGAGAACTGCACAAACGTATACCATTCACCATTCATGAAAATCTTGAAGATGTCAGCTTAACAACAAAATGTAGAGCAATAATCATTAAGTGAAACGGAATATATCTAGGAAACATCTACCATCACAAGGTAACGAAGGGAACGTCATATTGATATGTATGGGGAGAGTTTCTCCGCGCTTCAAGTCTACAGACATCTGTGAACATAAATGCCATTGTCAAATGCCAAAAGAAAATAGTGAACTGCAATAGAAAAGTGGCAGCAGCACAAACTCACAAAGAATCAAGAACAAAATGTCACCTGATGAACTGTGTAGGTACTCAGATAATATCTGAGCTCGTGTAAGAATAAAGTCGCCATAATGACCAGCCCTATGATAGATACTGCATAGGGAAAATAGAAAGGTGTCAAAAATTCAAATAAATGAGAGCATCAGTACAAAAATAGTAGAAAAAATGGCAAGAGCTCACTATTTGCATGAAAATAAGCCAATATATGTAGCATCACCTCGTAGTGAGCAACAGACTAGCAGCTTCACTGGGAATGCTCAACTATTCAAATCACCTAGTAGTTTATTACTTTATTCCATAGTACACTAATGGCTTGCTTGGATTGGGGGTAATTGTTATAGTTTTAAGAGAGGAAAAAATATATAGGAAAATGGTGGATAAAGAGAGGAGAGGAATATAGGCAAAAAATACCCCATTAAGGGGTAATACTACCCATCTTCCCTCAAGGCTAAGGTAGTACCCTCATATGGGATTAGTAATTCCCTTGCCGCCCTTCCCTACACCGCCTATGTCTTCTCTTCAACATCATCATTTTCCTTCTTTTCTCCTTTGTTTTGAGCTTTATTAGCCCCGTAATGATTATATCCAATTCGAGCAACCATTAAAAATTGGTGACCAATTAGTAGTTCACTGAAAATCTGGAATACAACGTTGAAAATGTGTTTGAGGTGGGCTTTTCTTTTGACGGGAGCAAAAACATGCAGCACACGCCTAATCATGCATACTTTTGAAGTGAAAAATTATGGCTTACTCACTAACCTGCATCACTAATCTAAACTAACTAGTACACGTTATAGCAGGAAATTCACCTGCTGATGTCAATGTAATTACTATTGTAAGGCGTCAGATAAATTATTCAGCAATAAAAGTCAACTTTCCCACAAGTACCAATTCCATAAGCCTGTATAACAACATCTCATAGTACCAGACTACCAGGGGAATGGCGTCTATATTCGTCCCATCTATCCAACTTAGACGGAAGCCTTCCTAAACGCTACTGGGGTAATTACAATGTCGACGTTGATATACTCACTCATTAAGTGGCCATTTAAAAAAGATTTCCAGCACAAAGTGGTCTGAAAATTCAACAAATAATCCCACTAAACCAATATATGCCCCAAAAAAACGAGCCTAACACAACAAAATCAGCTGCAACAAATTAGATTAAAAAGAATTCCGGCAGTAATGTACTCGAAATTCAGCAAATTCCTCGAAGAAACCAAATCATACCACGAAGACCCGGAAGAAAACGGATAACATAATGAATAATTGAGCAGAAAAATGATAGATAAGTAAAAATGAAATAAAAAAATACCAATAGCGCCAGATTGAGTTTTCTGCAGCAAGTGATCTTCAGCACGAGGGAAGGCATCAAGTTTCTTAATTGCTTGCCTAACACCCATCTTATTCAAAAAACACAAAATCTGAAGAATTCATATGATTAAAATGTCAAAGATTGCAACTTCTGTATCTGGGTAACGTCAATAAAAGAGCATGAAAACCCATCAACTGAAATTCAGGGATAAAAACTGAAAAGAAGAAATATATGGAGAGATTACCGCTAAAAGGAGAGAGGGATTTGGTTGCTGGAGATCTCGTCGGAGCAGCAAATTAATCAATCAAAGGGACGAATTCAATTGGGGAATGGGGATCAATCAATATTATTATTGTAAAAACAGGAAACCATTTACCCGTTTATTTGTCGCCTAACTTTTTACAAGATGATTGTTAATACACAAATTCTTT
This sequence comes from Heliosperma pusillum, assembly GCA_022085475.1. Taxonomy (NCBI): domain Eukaryota; kingdom Viridiplantae; phylum Streptophyta; class Magnoliopsida; order Caryophyllales; family Caryophyllaceae; genus Heliosperma; species Heliosperma pusillum. The sequence continues at coordinate 7,324 of JAIUZE010015196.1, read as the reverse complement.
TGTTTCAACGTCATTAATGTCCTAAATAATGTCCTAAATCAGATTTCTCGTTCAACTTTTTTTTGTTTGGGGTTGTCTGTGTTAGTGTTTTCAAACCATTTATCCGCTTTAAGCCAGGTTTGATATTCAGCAGATTATTATTAGAAGAAGCAGATTGGTTAAGCAGAAAATGATAGATTCGGTTAACAAGTTTAACTTGTATATTTTAATTATCAGATTTAGTAGAAGTGTTTGGTAATTAGCAGATTTAAATTAATAAATTGTTGCATCTATACTAAAGTAGATACCGTGCGAAAGCACGGTTTTTTCAAATAAAGATATTAAAGACTTTGACTTTTACATGGTCATTTGAAATAAAGCTAAACAATGACAGATTCGGTTAACAGGTTTGACTTGTATATTTCAATTAATAGATTTAGTTGAGGACTTAAAAAGTTTGAATTAATACTCTAGACCACTTATTAGTAAATAAAATTGTAAAAAGATGACGTGCCTCGGCGAGGAGGAGGCGCAATGTGGCGTCGTATTGAATACGGGTTTGTGGAGTCGCCGCCAACTTTTGTGGGAAGTTGGAACCGTTCGAATACTTCATGTCATGTCAAGACATAAAGCGATGACATGAACACCAAGAACTCGTTACCCTTAGCATTCTATGTCTAGAATGACTCTCGTGGATGCCAATAAACACGGGTGCTCACGGAGATCTGGAGTAAGGGGTGAGGGTACGTATTAGGAAGCTCTTTTGATCGAACACATAATCCCGCCCGCCTCGATAGCGGCCTCTACTAATGGTTAAAGAAACTCTTATGTTATCGATGTGTTGTCGGTTATATGCATGCTATGCAACATCCAACTTTTGATCCTAGCATGTGAGTTAAGACTAGTCGGTTGACATGTATTTTAGCAATCAATTAGGTTAAAGTAAGGTTTAGATTCAATTAACAAGTGAAAAAGCAATAAATCATACAATGATTACAAGAGAATAAAAGAATAAAGATTACAACGGATTCGAGGGATCTATGTCGGAAATATGTTTGAAAGACGAATTTTGAAAGAAAGAAAATAAATAAGAAAAGTTAATAATAAAGTTAAACGAATCAGATTAACAGCGATAATACGATTAATAGTCGATTTATTTAACGAAATAAACTACGTCGAAGCGAACCAGGAAGTTCAGAGACAAAACACAACCCAGAACAGGCGCAGCAGGTGGTGCGTCCTTTGGAAGAGGCGCACCCTTTCCTGCGTCTGTTCTTGAGCTGGGTTCTGGTTGTGAAGCCAGAATCGCGATTATTTAGTGTTTGTTTGTATGTTTACGGTTTATTATTGATCTACAAGTCGGATTGAAGTGTTTTAATAGATTTTAACTATACTAAACTATATTTAAAACGGATCTAAGGACTAGATATGAACGAATCTAACCTTTTAAGACACGATCTCAAATTAAAGACGACAAAAACCCACTAATATCGACTATTAAAATCTACGTTAAGAACTAAATAAATAAGTATGAAGTAATGTCACAAGGTAATTTATGAAAGACTAATAATAAAAAAAAAAGTTTAAAAACGGTTTTAACATGAATCTGACATGAATCTTACATAATTTCTACAATACGAAAGATAAAATAAAGTACAAGACGGGATTATTACACCCTCAGACTTACATGTTTGACGAAACGAGTTAACTAAGTTGTCTTTTAGCGATAGCTCGATTCTATGTAATTAAAGTGCCCTCGAAAGAGGAAATTGATTGATTAAAGTTGATTAATTAGGTTGAGTTAGTCGAATAGGTAGGTCAATGCAAAACGAGACAGGTACCAAGAAGGATCTGAGCTTACGTGGTCGATTGATCAAGCACGTAGTTGTCAATAAGCTTAGAGCAAGGTCTAGAATGTAAAGAGAGAAGAGAAGGGGCGGAACACTCGCGTGTCTTGAAAGTGAGAACGAAGCTCTCCTTATATAGGGAAAAGTTCGAAGAGTTTAGGAAAAAGTCAAATACGGAAAGAAATCTAGAAAATATTCCAGAAATAGGAAAACAAAGTCGGGGAAGAGGCGCGGCAGAGACTGTGACTCTTGGAAGAGGCGCAACACCTACTGCGTTTCTTTCTTAGTTGTCTCCTACCATAAACAAAAGATTTACGCGTTTCTTTTTAGGAATTGCGGTAGATCTCGATAATTTTCAAGAAAATAAGTATATATTTTACCAAAAAGGATAAGATTTGAAATATTAAAATATCCGAAATATTTTCGAGCGTTCAGACCGGGTTTTAAAAGACGGTTATCAGAAAATGAAGCGGTTTTTGACCTGGACTCCAAATAAACTCTAATGACTGTCAAAACAACTATATCGACACGTAGATGACGACCAAGGGGTAGACACAACTGTTTTAGCTATCACTTGACGACAAACTTATGAACTGTCATAAATCGTTTCGCATACCAAACATGCGGCCCAATCATCACTGGGTGGTTGGCGGAAGGTGTAAATTCGAGGTATCTACAGAGCCCCCACTTTGACTGAAGCTTGGACAAGGTAAAAGTCAAAGTATAGCCATCAGGTCAATCGAAGATTACAACCTGACGACTATAGCGACGCGAGGCGGTTCAAGAAGACTGAACCAAGGACCTATCGTCGAGAACATTTTAAAGTCTGTCGACCATCGGGGAGGGTTGTTTAGAGTCCGTTAGACTACGTATGAAAGCTCGCCAGCCATAAGAAGAAATCATACCTGAGCATCTTCTTAGTTGGACTTGAGGCACGTAGTGAGGCTCGCCAGCCGTTGAATAAGGTATACGTAATGAGGTTCGCCAGCCGTCTTGGATTGGTGAGGATCCGCCTGTGTCTGTTATCAGGAGAACTCTCGCTGGGGAAATATATATGTTACTGTATTGGATGTACGGAAGACTCTGTTAGGATTGAACCGTTCCGTTGGGGATTCATGCTCGGTTGTAGCGAGCAAAACTCTGTTGATAAAAAAATGGGCCTACGGATTGCATGTCCGGAAAAGAGGTCCTTGTTGATTTGGATAACGTCACGTGACGGTTTTGAAACCGATCGAGGCGCAGATCTTGAAGAAGAACCAAAGTATACGAAGAAATATGTTGGAGAAGAGGCGCACAAGAAATGGGCCCACAAATAACTAACTTGTAACCGATTTTTGAAAATAGACGCAAGAATGCTTGGGAATGGGCGCAGCAAGAGCTGCGACCCTTGGAAGAGGCGTAGCTATTGCTGCGTTTCTTCCCGAGCTCTCCCATGTCTGGGTAAAACCACGAACAGGCGAGGATTATTTATTCATTTCATTCAAACACAAAAACTCGAACAAAACCTTCAAAACTCGACGAAATTTGATGGAATCTTGATCAAGTTGCCCCATTGATAATGACTAACCGAGGTATGCCTTCCAATCTCGTCTTAACCGCTTGTATCACTTGATTTTTGATTGAAAACCTAGGGTTCTCTTCCCCAAGTAGCTAAAAAATTAGGGATTCTTGTCCTATTCTTTTTTTATGCTAGAAATAGGCTTCAGGAATGAATGCTAGGCATGATTAGGATCGTAGCCATGTACTTGTATCGTATTTTCGTTGAATTTTGACGAAATGAGACGGTCAATCTGCTGAACCGAAAACCGTTCTGAAAATGACCCTAGGCTTGACCATTTGGGACGAAATTTCATATTTGGGACCCTTTTGTGATGGGCAACCTTGTTATGATGTCGGATTTTTGATTCGCGTCGACTTTTGCAGGACACTTTTTCCATGGCATAAACACTTTTAAGCGAAATGCTTTCGAAATTTCGACTCAAACCCCAAACTAGGATTCGAGTTAGACTTGACTTAACCCTACCCTACATGTGTAGTCTGGTTTCTAAAATAATGGCCAAAGATGACCGTAAAACTTCTTTAATGACTTGAAAAGTGTGTCGAAACGTCTTGAAATGTGCTTGAAAATGTCTTGAAATGTTGGGAACCGCTGGGGTTAACTTGAAATGTTTGAAATACAGGTGACATTCCTTCTACGTCCTAAGAGATCCCATGGACATCGACCATGAGCCTTCTTCTTCCCGCGCGGGAGAAGATATACATGCCGAGATAGTTCAGGAGGCTGGGGAAGTTGAGGAGGAGGTTTCGAGGCGAATTACCACTGGGCGAGGAGGACACCAGTTGGTGGGTGCACCTGATTGGGCTGAGAAATGGGATGGTAGACATCTCATTTGGGCAGCAGAGAGCCACCTGTCTTACAGGGCGGCTAACAGTATGGTAAGTTTTTGTTTGACACGTTTCTCATATTCAACTACCGTTGGGGTTTTAAATTAATGCTAAATGATCTTGACTTTATTTGGTTTGAATTGCAAGACGGCGGGAACATGAGGTCCTTCTCTGGCTATACAACTAGGATGAAGTCGTATGAGAAGCTGACCGAGGAGGATAGGGCTCTCATTGTGGGAGGAACCTTCGGAGAGCTGGTCCGAGCTTGGAGGTTGATCAGGGCGATGAAGATTCAGGCGAATCTTTGCCTGATCCGAGCCTTCTTGGATCCTTACTGGGACACGACTCCGACCTTCCACATGCCTTTTTGGGGAGGTCGGAGTCACCTTAGATGAATATGGCATGATTTCCGGTCCGTCGTATGGAGATGAGGTGTTGGAGTGGTCGTCGACGGCCATAAGGGTCGACTTATAGGAGGTGTTGGACTGGGTTACTCTTGGCTTTGCGGTTCTTACCCGCTACATGAGGGTCATGGTAAGAGCAGAGCTGATGGAGAAGGGGACTTCTCCTACTATTGTCGGTCCTAGACTTTCGCTGGAGGTATGAACCTTCGCTTTGAATTTTATTGAAAGATCAATAATTTACTTTGTTTTTTTATTGATCGACATTTGATTTGACATTGTTATTACTATCTCTTTTGCAGGTGTGGGTCTACTCCTACTTTCGGGGTTTCGCGCTCAATAGGACGGAGCCTTAGCCGAGGGTGTACCCAGTCGTGAGGGATTGGGTGGTGTGTCGTAAGAAGAGACAGCGTTCCACTTATGATGTCTGCAGGAAGGGCGTGAATGCCCTACAATTGGTGCATGTAAGTATCTCCTCTTCTGTCCTTTAGACTTTTATTTCTGAGAATGATCATAGGAATGACCATTGGTCTCATCATTCCGAACTAGATCATAGAAATGACCCCTTCATTTATTTAGAATTGGATCATAGGAATGACCCATTTCATTTCTTTGTCTTAGTGGGTCCCTAGACCTTGGGTTAACTACCCGGACGCTCGAGCTTTCTTGGCTGAGTGTCTACGTCCTAGGAGCTCGAGTCGGTTGTTGCTGAGGATCGATGGGGACCATGTAAGCATCACGAGAGCACTGCCGAGTCAAACGCTCGCCGAAGTACCACATAGGTCCCATGGGCGTCCAATCTAAATACAGTTGGTGGCTTAAACTGGCGCGTAATAAAGACCTGAAAATGAGAAAATGCGAAAAAAACGCATGGAAATGTGTGAAAATGTGTATAAAAATGTCACCGACAATAGGGAGGGTTACCCCCTAAAAAAATAAAAAGAAATATATATAAGTATGTAAAAAAATGAAAATGAAATGAGTTTCTAAAGCAAATGAAATGAATAAAATGTGCTAATATGGCGAAATTGTCGATTAACGTCTTGAAAACCGAACCCGGCCAGAATTAGGAAATCTAAGTCTTTGCCAATTCGAGTTGCCACTATATCTACATCCTTTAGGAATAGGAAATCATAGACGAAATAGTAATTAGGAAAGTGCGAAGGCTGGAAATCTGAGAAAAGAGCATGAGGAAGAGGCGCGGCAAGAGTTGCGACTCTTCGAAAGGGCGTAGCTCTCACTGTGTTGCTTCCTGAGTTTGTCATATTCTGAGCGAAATTAGGAAAGACGAATAGTATAAATAGCGAGCTCGATTGAAGGTTTTATTTATTCACTACAACTTCCAGCAATCCGTCTCTCACAAAAAAAAACTTCTAATCTAAAAAAAACGTTTTTGAAATTATGGATGCCTTTGAAAACCGTCTCAAGGAGTGGGCAAATGAGTTCACGAATGAACGTAGAGAAACACAACATGGGTGCAGTCAATCTAGGGACCATCTTAAGCTTAAAGCTAGTGAAAGTAGTGAGGCCCTTCTTAGATGCATGTCTTGAATATTGGGACCCAGAATTACATGTATTTGCCTTTTCTAAAGCCAATATCTGTCCTTTCCCTGAAGAAAATGCGATTGGGGGACGGGATTCGGGAGATGCTCCAGTTATACCTCTTAGCTCTCAAGGGTATAAGAACAAATTTAGGGACCTCCTTGGGTTGACCAAAGCTGAGGTAGACCGATATGTGACCTTAAAGGGTGTCCGCATGCATGATTTTCTGAACCGATTCATAAATAGGGAAGACCCTTCCTTATCCTATGTTGCGAGGCGCAGGGCCTTTGGATTTTGCCTTTTGCATAGCTATATCTTCTAATGGCATATTGACAAGGAAATGAGAGGGGATCCTCTTTTCTTGAGGTTGGTGGAGCAACTGGAGCTGCGCAAGAGCCCAGCTTGCCTTTGCCTAGGGGAGATTATTCTTGGCCTTGATAATAGAAAGGCTAACCGTGAGCTTCCATATGTGGGGAGTCCCGTCATTCTGCAGGTAAGAACCTTTCTTTATTTCTTTTTCTTGTTCTCTTTTTTTTTTCTTTTTCATTCGTTTTTTTCCGTTTATTTTGACGGACTTCTTTTGTGCTACAAATATGGTTGATGGAGCGCCTGCGATTGATCGAGCCCCCAGTTGATGTGCGAGGATATCGTGCTCGTTCCATTACCATGAGGACTAGGCTCTATATGGTAGACTTCTCTAGGATTCCCAACTATTGGGAGAACAAGCTGAAGGGTGAAGGTGGCCCTTTGATAAGGTGGACTGTGTCATGGTGGCACCTTAGGGTGGTTAGTGGCATGCCCGGTTCTGAGGGTCGTTTGGAGGGGCAGCGGCCTAGGGCCCAAGCTAGAAAAGGACCCATTCTTATTGATTTCAAATTAATAATAGTAGAAAAAAAAATCTAATTTAACAAAAATAAAAAGACGCTTTTCTAATTTCTCACCCAAAATTTTCTCTCCCCTCTTTATTTTTCCAAGACTCAAATTTAGGATATTTATATAACTCATCTTCTAATAATCAAGCAAGGACTACTTAAATTAAACATCTTAGTGTTAAGGTTGAGATAATCTATAAAAATCATCTTCTTATGTTATGATTGATTGGGCCTCAAACATAACATTAAAGTTTTGCTTGAGATTGTATTCTAATAAGGTATTAGAGTCTCGCGCTCT
>JAIUZE010015195.1:0-17725 GCA_022085475.1 Heliosperma pusillum | reverse complement strand
AAATCACCCAGCAACCGGTAGACATTAGATGCCCAAGGGGCAAAATGCACCAGATGTGGGATAACATTGCCGATGACCATGGCCCGTCTAAGGATGCCAAACTGCCAGCCATCACCCACCCCGTACTCCGCCTAATTACTAGGTTCCTTACCACCATTTTCAACTCCGCGGGAGAACCCACCAAAGTGCCGGAGAAGATCCGGCTATGTCTGTGGACTATGCTTCCGGAGGGGGTAGGGATCCCGGATTGGGCCGATTTGTTTTTGAGAGCTTGCATCAAGCATAGGCAAAAATCGGCAAGGGCAAGCATCCATTGTGGGGGGGGGGTGATTTCTTTCTTGGTAAGGCATTATGAGGGGGGCATTCCTAATGGTCAAGCGGTGAACATATGTAGGGGTTTGACGAGGTACAACCGTCTTGGGCTAGAAGAAGTTCACATGTTTAAGACTAGCAAGGAGCAACCCTTAAAAGGGTTTTGGTTGGGAAGTGACGGGCTAAGCTACATGAAGTTGCCTAGACCTCAAAACAATCCTTTACCTAGAGGACCCGCGGCATGTGATTTTGTTTGTCCTAGGGAGGAAAGTTTGGGGGTAAGTAGTGCTGAGGAGGAGGAGGAGGTAGAAGAAGTGCCTTTGAGGCAAAGGAGGGTAAGGAGAGAACGTGGTGGGGGAAGTGAGCATTTGAGAGAGGAGAATGAGATCCTTGCAATTGAGCAAGGCCCTTCCCAAACCACCAATTTTGAACAACAACAACAACAACAACAACAACAACAACGACAACAACAACAACCACCACCATTTCATTTCCAATCACCATTCCAAAGCCACCATGATACCGACACCCCCATGTTTGATGCGGAGGGTCGTTCTAGCACACCCGTGGAGCCATGGCAACAACAAATGGCTAACTATTTGGCTAGCACCAACGACGTCTTGGCACACATTAGTGGGAGGGTGGATGCCTCAAACACTTGGCAACAACTTCAAGGAGGTAGGCTTGAGACTTTGGATGATTGGCACAATGTTGTGGAGGAGAGGGAGAGATTGAGAGCGGAGGCCGAGAGGGCTCAAAGTGAGGGATGGAGGAGGATGCTAGACGGGCAAGAGGAAGCCCGCCTATGGAGAGAGCAACAAGATAAAAGATGGCGGGAACAAAATGAAATGTGGGCCACCCAAAATGCTTGGAGGGAGCAAGCTACGAGCCACTTTAGCGCTCAAAATGAGCGCCACCACACCTATCTTCAAGACTCCTATGAAGATGCGGTGGCGCAAGAGGACGTTTATGGATTGGCTAGCTCTCTCTTTGGGATGTCCATGCAACAAAACCCGGGCTACCCTTTTCCTTACACCCAAGCACCCCTTGATGAAGGCATGGAGCAAAGAAGACGGATTAGAGAAGCAAGGGATAGGAGGAGAAACCGAGGAGGTGCCTCGGGATCTTCTCCTTTCGGAAATTGATGAGGTAACATTTTTCTTCTCCTCCACAATGAGGACATTGTGTATTCTAAGTGTGGGGGAGAAGATTGTACATAGTTAGTTTGTTTTTGATGCATTGTAATTTTTTTATTGTCTTTATTTTGAAGAAAAGAAAAAAAAAAATTGAAAATCCCGGCTAGGTGAAAACCCACAAGGGTGGGCACCTAGGCAAGATTGGGAAGGTGGCCGAGGACGGAATGAAAACCCGAAAGGGCATTCCGGGCAAAATGAAGAATCGAGTTGCGAGCCACCAATGAGAGGAAAGGAAAAGCTAAGGTGAAAACCCGAAAGGGCACCTTAGGCAAAATGAGAGATTTTCAAGAAAAAAAAAATGAAAAAAATGAAAAAAATTTGAGCATGATTCTTCCTATGATGAGGATTTTGGAGAAATAAGAAGGGAGTGATAAGGAGGAAATTGGAAGGAGGCTAGTTTAGGACCCCTTTTATTTTTTTTTTTTTGAGTCACAAAACTTTGTTCCAAATTGGTGGATTTATGTTGGTGGTCGCTTGGTTGTGCAAATTGTGAAGTTTGGGGCCAACCAAGTAACCATGATTTGCATTAGTGGAGTAATAAGGGGGTGATATAAGGAGTGGATTTGTGTGAAGATTGTTGAGAAAGACCATCTCGCTATGCCTTGGGATAAGGCAAAGATGGTCATACTATCTTATTGGGAGCTATAAGTAGGGAGGAGTTGATTTGAGTCGGAGTAGGTGGCATGTCGTGTCTTTAGTCTTGAGGGATGATATAAGGAGGGGGAGTGAGAGAAGAGTGTCACAAGAATTGAGTCTTTTTATTTTGTTTTTGTCATTGGTGGATTGTTAAGAGGGAGTATAAGAAGGGTGTAGTGAGGGAAGAGAGGTCAATACCTACACACACACTTTGTTGGGCTCGTGTCTTTTGTGCTAATCTCGAGTTTACTCGGGACGAGTAAAAGTCCAAGTGTGGGGGTGTTTGACAACGTCAAATATTATCGTGTCTAGTAGTATTTTTTAGAGTCTTTCGCTCTACTTTTTACGGGTCATTAGTTTTATTTTATGTTAATTTTAGTTTTTGCAATAATGATAGTATTTAGTACTTTAAGTCAATTTTGAGAGTTAAATCCCGAAAGTCAATAAAAGTCAAACCCGAAAACCCGAGACCCAAAAACCCGGAACTTGAAGTGGGCTAGCAAGGAATCATCAAGGTTTGAAGACCAAGCCCAATGGGTCAATGGAAGTCAAGGCGGGGTCAATATCCATGGGGTCAACGAAAGTCAAGAAGGAAAAACAAGGCAAAAATCTGGCAGCGTTCGACGCAGCCTGCGTCGTAGGACGCAGCCTGCGTCATCTCTCAGCACGGGTTTTTCTCATTTTCTCGTCTTGTCTTTTGGAAGCCCATCTTTCAAGGCCCCTAGGTTTGCGGACCAAGGGTATAAAAGAAGATTTCTGAAGAGAGGCAAGGGCATGAAGCATTCAACATACAACATCATATTCTCCCTAGCATTTTCTCTACTTTTGTTCTTCAAGTTTGGCTTTTGTAATGGGTTTTTGCATAGAAATTGGTTGTATTAAGAAGACTATGGGTAGCTAATCTTCTTTTGCTTAGTGTAATTTGAACAAGTTCTTCCCTTTTAGCATTGTAAGACTTTTTAATCCTTCCTTCTCTATTTAATTCCATCTTCCTTTGTTGATTTTCTTTGTTGAATGAATTGTTGTTAGGACTAACCATCTTAGTAATTGTTTGTTTGATTAAATTGCTTTGTCTTGATGAATTTGGTTGATTTGTCTTGATATTTGTTGAAGCAACTTGAAAGATTGTAACTTTGGTTTAAAAGTTAGAATCTTTTGAGTGGATTTTGGATTATCATGTATTTAGAACATGGTTTAATGTTTTAGTTCATGATTCTAGCATGCTTCTTTGGTTTGGTGCTTAAAGCTTGCATCTTTATTTATGCTTATGATTTAATAAGTATGGGTTTAGTTGTATTGGGTCATTTATGGATGGTTTAATTCATGGTGGCTAATTCTTAGAAGTTTTTGCAATAGATAATTAGAGAAGGGAGGAAAGGAGGGATCTTTACTTTGTTAAATTATGGGGGAACTTGGGATAATTGCACTAAGTTGTTTTTCCTTATTTGAATCTTTGATTATTTAGTTGTTATTGGTGATTCTAGGATTGACAATCATTTCTCATGAAAAACTTTCTCCCTATTTGTTATCTACATGTTTACCATTGTGAATATCATAGTTTGTAAGTAATTCTAGTCTTTGTTTCAATTAGTGTTTAACTTGTGGTTAGATTAATTAATTTGTTTAATCAGTTTTTAGCAAGAGTCTAGATTAGATTATTAGCATTCATCGCCTTCTCTTGGGTTTGATCCTTGTCTTACCCTTACTACCCTTTACTTAGGTTAGTTTGAGCCTAGATTTAGTTTTATAAATTGTTATTTGGCATAGCTAGTTTCCGGAATTAACGACCCCGAAAATAAGCCGTCAACTTCCTCAACTCTTTAGAGTTGCTAATTGCTCAACATAACTCTATCTTAAGACTTGGTCTACTCGTTTGTTACAAGACTTGTGTTTCGCAATATGTTCACAAAATGAACGGTGGAGAAAACAATTAAGTACTAACACGAGATCATCGAACTAGATAAGTACATTGTGCAATGAACTAACCTAAAAGAAAAAGACTTAAAGAATTTTGCAAAACGTTTAAAGTAAGAATGATAAACAATTTTGCAAGCTTTAAAATTAAAGTCGGTTTCTTGTTTTCAACACTTGAAAAGATTTGAAAATTAAGACTCAAGTTGATAATTTTTGCACACTAGAAAATATAAAGTATAATGGGTATTTATATTGTCTAAGTAATATACTTAAGCATTATAAACACACATACAAAACAAAACATAGTCTATATTATAATATTAGTCAAGAGACTTGATCAACACTACAATATGGACGGTTTCTTGCCCAAGTAAACTGACTTCTTCTTCAAGAAATGGGTTTACTAGTGTAATAAATGCTAGCTTGCATTTTTCAGAAATAGGTAAGAGTTTTCATCAAGAAATGAGCAAATTTGGTCAAGTTTATGGGAACTATAAATCTTGCCAAAAAAAATAAAAAATAAATAACCCATTTATAGTAAATCTTTTCCGACAAGAAGACACTTGTGCAAGACACAATTATCTTCATAAGGCATTTGATAAAATCAGTTTCTCTAAAATGTTGCATGTCGTAGACGATTTTCAAAGCATACGAAGGAATACAAGATTTTCAATATTTCTTCTTTCAAACGACGGGTTAGAAATCACTGTGGAATACACATGAGAATTTTGAGCACTTTGCACTTATACGAGTTTCATGATCTCAATTACAACACCATGACACACTAATGACAATCTTCATCTTGATCAATCTTGGACATCTTGATTTAGCAAATGGAGCATCTATCACTATAAGATTAAAACTTAAGAGACACACAGTATTTAAACACATGAGATTAATTTGTCTCAAGGCATAATCAACAATACTAATCTAGAAATGGTCTGAACAAATTCCCCCTTTGATGGTGGCAAAACAAATAATATTGAATGTATCTTTCCCCCTTAGTCCAAGGTCACGGATTTGATAAGTCTAAGCAAGATCAAACAAGATGCATACAAGATCAAGGTAGTATGGTCACGTCGATACTAACTGAAGTAAAATTTCAAATTGCTAAGCTAACATATTTACGGTGAACGTAAGCCTAAGAGTTATTGAATCACGCACGCACACAATGTTAACAACTTCCCCCTCTTGACATCATCATGTGGAAGATTAACAAGCTAATGCAACAAAGTGAAAATAGTTAGTTTACAAACCACATAGTTCAAGAAAATTAAACAAATACTACCAATTTCATGCAACAACATAACAAACATAGAAGCCATGGGCAAAATTATATAAGGCTTAGGCAAAAGGATAGGTTAAAAGAGATTAGGCTCGGGAGACCTAGGACATGTCATCGTCCTCATCTTCATCGCCAATCTCGGTTTTCTCGGTTTTGGTAAGATCGGTAAGCAAGGCTTTCATATCCGTGTTCTCCATCCGAACATCCACTACCTCTTTGTGCAGACCCGCCACCTCATTAATGAGAAAGTTGATCAAACTTTTGATCTCCTTGAGTTCCTTTGTAACCGGCTCCAATGAGATAGAAGGCCCGATTTGTAATAAGGATGGTAGCCTACCTTTCCCGACATATTTCGAAGCCAATTTCTCATTGCGAATTACCAACCACATCCTTGACAACATACCCGAATCCATGACATCACACAAATTGTTTACACCAAAGCTTTGGAGTCAACAAGATCAAGAACTTCAAAGATGAAGGATATCCACATATCATATGCCATAACCGTGGTACTCTCAACCTTTCCGGCCTTGATTAACTTGGATAAATGATCAATGCATGTGAAAGACAAAAGGGCGGGTACGTTACTGGGTAAATAATTAGCAAGATGGTATATCAACCACATGTCCAATATAGAGCAGTGTCCACGGCTATCTCTACAAGGGAGCAAGGTAAGATAGCTAAGATTGAAAAATAACTTATGTGGTACCTTGATATGACTAGCCGAGAGGGTTGTGGTGGAAGTGGCTTGCGCTTGCAAGACTTTTATGACGGTCAAGGAAGTAATGCCATCAATAGTTGGCAACCGATTCTTAGGGAATGTTGACAACCCAATCGTGGGAATGTCACACAAATCACCTACACTTTCAATCGTGAGAACCAAGGGCTTGTTGTTTCTAGTAGCGGTCAATTTTCCCTTAGCCAAATCAACATTCACCGTGGCATAAAATTGACCAAATTCCGCTAAATAAACACGACTATAAAACCAAAGGTGCTTTTCCTATTTTTGTGCATAGATAACATCCTTAAAAAATTTAAAAGCGGGAGATGAATCATACCAATCTTCTTCATAGCGTCGTTCCGATTGAAAATTTTCCCGGATGACAAGTTTGCAAGTATCAAGCATATTCTTTGGCACCCCAACATTTTGGATAATGGACAAGGCTTTGGACTTGTTTTCATCGAGGTTTTTCTCAATAGTGATCAATGGACCACTCAAAATCTTGACTTCATCACTACCAACATCTTCAATTTTCCGCTTCCCCAATTTCACACTTCTCTTTTGACAGTTTTTCGCTTTGGACTCGATCTTCTCAGCACCATTGAATAACTCTTCATCATTGAAAAGCTTGTTCAATTCATTGATTTGCTCCTCTTTCAAATCGGTTTTCCCCTTTCCCTTCCTCTTTCTCGATCGTTTACCCTTAACTACCTTTTCAAAACTCTTTTCTTTTTCACTCTCAATTTTGTCACTCTAATTTGTTTCATCCTCACTTTTTTTCAATTTCCACTTCTTTTTCCTTAACAATCTCCTCTTCTTTTTCTTCTTTTTTAGTTTCTGTTTCGGTTCCCATTACTATTTCCTATTCGGTTTCTTTTTCTCCAAACACTTCTTCATCTTTCTCCATCTCTTTCCCAACATCCTTCACAACTTCATTGATAGTTACACCAATTGCAACACCTTTTGAACCCGTTGCCACATCGTCGGACCCGGTTGCATGCGGCACGAATTGCTTTTGAACAATCAGACTTGATTGTCTTCTTGGATCTACCGCGGCTTTAGGTCGATTGGCCAATATTTTTACCCTTAGAGTTGTAACTTTCTTGGGTAAAAGAACTCTCAGTTTCTTGGGTTTTGGGGTTGAAGTGGTGGTTTCGGTTGTAGGTTGTGTAGGAGTCGTGAGCTTTGGCTTGTACGAATCCTGAATTTGTTTGACGATTTTGAGTTGGGCTTTCTTTCGAGGCATTATTTCAAGTAGAAAGGTAAGGGTTATTGAATGTAGAAGGAAGGCAATATGTGGGACGGTTTTGGTGAGAAATAAGGAGATGTTATATTGTTTGAAAATTTTGAAATGAAAAAGTGAAGGCATAATTATATATTTGACTTTGGAGTGTAGTACAGGAGTGAATAGTAAATGAATAGTAAAAGTGAATTTATGGTTGTGTGTGTAAGAGGGTAGAATGACTTGGAATGGACGGTTAGAGCATAGGGAAGGAGGAAAGGTAATGTGATGTTTTGGTGAGTTGTTTTGTTGGCTCCATGCAAGTCACATTATTACACAAAAGATAATACATGCTAATTAAATATAATACATGGTTAATAAAACACATAATCACATATGTACAAATTAAAATGTCACAGCCACTCTAATCAATCATTGAGGCAAATCGTCTACTCATAGAAGTACGCGTAATCCAACAAACCAATTTCCAACCAACGTGTTACGAATTCTTCTCTTTCAAGCGGTTTTTTTAAAATATCGGCAATTTGATTTTCAGTTCTACAAAAGTTAAGACGGATTTGACCTTTTTCCACATGATCACGTAAAAACTGATGTCTAATGTCAATGTGTTTAGTCCTCGAGTGTTGTAACGAGTTTTTAGAAATGTTAATGGCACTTGTATTATCACATAAGATAGGAGTGGAATCGAATACAATATCATAGTCTTTCAATTGTTGTCGAAACCATAAAATTTGCACGCAACACAATGCGGCACTTACGTACTCGCTTTCGGTGGTGGAAAGAGCAACGATATTTTGTTTATTAGATTCCCACGAGATTAATCATGGACCTAAGAATGTAGCAATTCCGGACTTACTCTTTCTATCAACAACGCTTTCGGCATAATTGATAAGTCATATTTTAGTATCGTTTTACCCCATATTTAAGGCTCTACTTAACTAAATTTTGTGCGATTTAACCGATTAATAGCTCATTTTATACGTTAATTAGTAATTACTAGTTTTATTATATTAATTGCCAATAGTTGTTCTTTTCGTAGAATTTAGTAATATTTTTTTCTCATATATATTTTGTAAGAATCGGTTTTGAAAATAAAACAAGAAGAAATTTAAGACGAGTCCAGACGGGTCAAAGATGTCAAGACGGGTTAATTAAAACAAACTCAAGGTCAAATGCACCTCAACCCAAAAAACTAATCCCTTCCATCATTTTTGTCCAATTCACTGTCATCACCAATTCACCATTACCATTAACTCCATCTCCTCTACATCACTATTTTCGTCCTCATTTCACGCAACGTCAAAGACCATCAATCGAAACCACTGCTCACCTCCACCTCAGTTCAGTCGTGGCTCAACCCACAATCAAACCATCGAACCAAATCACCAGCATCAACTGATCAACCGAGCTCCATCAATCAATAACTTGGAATTAAAACCCGAGCCTGGTTCGTTGCCATGTCGGACTCCGTCCCGAAACCTACTGCTCCATCTAATTCGAACCACCATTCCAGCCACCTCGCCTTCCTTCTTAATCTAACCAGCCAGCAGCAACAGGCCACGACTGAGTCACCGAATTCTCCTCTGTGCCTCACATCCCCTCCGTCAGAAAGCAGCAGCAGCCAAGCATAGTCACCAGCCGGTCGACCGGTAGCGGGGTCGCCGGCTGGCACCCTCTTTTTTCCTCCATTTGTGCGCGGAAAAAAAAAAGAAGCAATATTGGGTTTCCAGCCGGTAGACCGGCTGCCGGGTAACCGGCTGGGAGTCATTTAGATTATTTTTGCCCAATTCGAAGCAGGAGGTACCGAGCCGGTCATCACCCTGGCCGCCGGCACACCAGCTCAGACCCCCTCTTTTGTGTTTGCGCGTGAACCGTGATGTGGCGCTTGGGTTTTCTTTTTGTTTTGTTTTCTTTTCTTTTTTTGTCTGGTTGCTCTTTGAATTGAAAGACGAACAAAAGTCCAAAAAAATAGAAAAGACAGAAAAAGCAGAAAAGAAAAGAAGGAAAAAAGCAGAGAGAAGTAGAAGGCAGTGTAAAAGAAGGGAAAGAAAAAAAGGACGGGTGGAAAAGTCCAAAATGCAGGACATATTATTTCAACAGGGAACCCACCCATTATTTGGAGGTTCCATTAGCATTAGACTAGTTAGATTATTTTAGATAGGATTTAGACCGTCTCTCTAGAAGAAAAACCCACCTCACTAGATTAGATTTTCTTAGTTTAATTTCTTCCTTTAATTCTTCCCCAAATTTTGTAATAGTTTAATTCACTCGGATTTTGTATGAAGATAAGATCGAAAGATCGGGTTTTTATTCAAAGTTCGTATCTTTTCCGTCTCGTCTTTGTTAATCGGTAAAGATTCATTCTTTCCTCTTTATTTTCATATTTATTTTCATTTACTTGTCATTTAATTAATATTTCATTCTTGTCTAATTAGTTTACATGTTTAATATGTCTTATTTTGCTAGTTTTGTAATGATTTTCCTTATTAATATGAGTGGGTAGTGTATTACTAAGGTAGATGGGGATTTAATGTAAGTATGTGGGTCAATTATGGTAATTGGGCATAAAGATTGAGTCTTTTGGTAGTCCACTTGTCTTTTGCACACAAGGTGTTTGTAGAAATGCTTAAATGAGTAGTTTGAGTTTTTCCCATGTTTAATTACTAGTTTGAGTGAGAGCTTGACTTGTAATGTGTTTGTGTGCATTTTGAATGTTTAAGGGTAGGTTAGGGCGAGATCCCGACCGATCCTTGGGCTAGGGCTCGTCTCACACCGAGAGGTGGAGACTTGCCTAGAGACCGTCTTGCACCGAGAGGTGGAGACATATCTAGACTTACCATTAGACTAGTTTTAACCCTCGTCATAATCGACCTATACTTATATTAATGAACCCATTCACCTTAGTCAAGTTTAATCCTTATTGATTCTTTTCTTGCTTCATTGATAGTTTTAGTTATTGCATCCATCTCGTCTTTAGCATTTGAACCTCTCACCTTCGTTCGAACTAGACTAGATAAGAACAAAAATCGATAGCCAATCCTAACCGTCCTTTGGGTTCGACCTCCTTACCCTACTACATTAATTAGTTTGGTATTGAGCATTATAAGTTTTGTTTGACCGTGGGTAGCGCGACTAACCCCACGTCAATAATCCGCATCCGAGTACCTTAAAAGTTTAAAAGGACAAAGTGAGGGATACCATAGATACAAATTTTGTATTCCAACCAAATGCCTAAGAATTCGTTTAACGACAATGAAATGCGATTCTCTAGGACTTGCTTGGAACCAAGAACAAAGACATACACTAAATAGAATATCCGAACGACTCGCGGTCAAATAAAGTAATGAACCGATCATACCTCTATACATCGTTTCATCTACTTTCTTACCATGCAAATCTTTGTCAAGCTTAATGGATGATACCATAGGGGTTGAGTATGGTTTAGAATCGGTCATTCCGAACTTACTTAGCATCTCCTTTATGTACTTTTGTTGATGAATCATCACCATCTTGAGTTTGCTTGATTTGTAGCCCAAGGAATAAACCAAGTTCTCCCATCATACTCATTTCAAACTCAGATTTCGTTAATTCCGAAAAGTACAAATAAAGGAGTTCATTAGTAGCACCAAAGATTATGTCATCGACATAAATCTGCACAATTAATAGTCCATTACACTATGACTTTATGAATAATGTTTTATCAAACGATCCACGCAAAAAACCATTTTTTAAAATAAATATGAACAAGCGATCATACCAAACTCTTGGAGCATGTTTTAAACCATAAAGTGCTTTGTCCAATTTAAAAACATGGTTTTGAAAATCATTATCCATAAAGCCCGGTGGTTGCTCAACTAAGAATTTCTCTTATAAATAACTATTTAAAAAAGTCATTTTGACATCCATTTGAAAAGGTTTGATGCCTTTGTGAGCCGCAAAAGATATTAACATATACTTTAGCTTGATAAATCGCCTTGGTCAGGCAAGTTTGGCCAGGATAGAAGGGCAAGGTAACTAGTTCAAAGCAATAATTCTCCCGGAAAACTAATATCAAACGTAATTTAATGAACAAATTTCACAAGTATTTTTACGTAAAAAACCTTGGGAATAAGGGAAAAAACAGCTGGCACCAAGCAGGACAGGAACTTTACTATATTTATAGGATGATTGCAATGATCATATGAAGCTAAATACAATAGAGATTTCAGTAGAGGAGAGTAGAATGTTGTGTGTTTTGTGGTGAAGGTCTTCTGTCTATAAATAGCCCTTTTTCCTTTGTGTCCAAGTACAATTTAGGGACGTTGCTAATTAATAGGGAACATGCTCTATTTTCTCGGCTGACTAGGTCAAGGTGGTTGTTGATGCTTTAAATGATTGCTTCAGTTGCTGAGTTTGTGCATGTAGGTTGTGAGGATGTGAAGATATTTCCCATAAATGTAGGAGTCGTCTTTGCAGCCAACTTGTTGAGCTTCTTATTTGTGAGGTAGGTTTCCTGGGAGGTAAGAAGTATGGAAACGGTCTTCCTTGAAAGTAGGGATAGTCGTTGGTGATAAGGTTGGCATGTTAGGTTGCTTAAGGTAAAAGGTTATGGGTAGGTTTATGCTTGATTTGTCATATCAGGCAATATTCTTATAACCTTACTTGGATAGTCCTCCCTTGGATGGTGCCAAGATGCCTGGAACGTTGCATAAGTTTATGCCCCGGTCAGGTTAAGTTCATATTGTAGCTTCCAGGTTAGCTGGGTTTATCTGGTACTAACATTTGCCCCTTATCTTCTTTTTTCCCTCAACCTTGGCCAGGGGAAGAGAAGATAATTTCGTCTAGGCTTATTGCATTTCTAGCATGGGAAGTAGGTACTTTTTCAGGAAGACTAACGGCCTTTTAGTTGCTGTGGGGCCCCTAACGGATAGTTTTGTAATGTGCATTTATCTGTTCCTTATCAAACCCTAGTAGAGTTATGATTGAACTCAACTAGGTATTAGTAGGGGGTTCTCCTTATAAATACTCGGTTTTTGCCATTTGCTTCCACCACAATTCTTCTTCCATAATCCTTTTTTTCTGTTTTAAACTACTCAACAAGTTTTCTTTTATTCTCGAATTCTTTCATCTGCAAAACAGCAAAAAACAACAAGAAAAAATGGCTCCAAAAAAGAAGGTTGATGCTAAGCCTGCTGAGGTTCCTAAAATCGAAGTCATCCAGGAAGACGAGGTGGTTGAGACTCCTCCTCGTGCTGAAATTCTTGTCGCTTCTTATCAGGAATCTGTATTTGTTCCTGTGAAATCTCTTGATCACTCCTTTCATGAGGCAAATATGTTGAGGCCTTCATTTGGTCATTTTTTGAAGGATAAGGGTTTTATTTCCGACAGTACGGTGGTATTGGTTCCTCAAAATAGTCCAATCAGGGCCAATTGGTAGAGTCCTGGTTGGTTTTGCATTTATGATTGGGCTTTTAAGGCTGGGTGCAGTTTCCTATCTTTCCCTTGATGCCTGATGTTATCACGTCCATAGGGGTTGCCCCTTTCCAAATAATGCCAATGGTTTGGGAATTGGTGCATTTTATTGATCATTCAAGTTCCAGCTCTCTTTCACTCTTGATGATATCAAAAATGTCTATCACTTGAAAAGGCATTATGTCGGGAGGTTCAATTTTTGAGTGCGGGCCAAATTCTCTCCCTTGATTCTCAACCTGGATTCTGGGGATGACAAAGGTTGGGCGAAGACTTTTATGTTAATCCGGGCTAACTCTCCGGGTCTTCATGTGGATTTTTTTAGCTATCCTGCCCGTGAGTCTGTTATGTTGTTTCCTGCAAAATTTTCTATATAAAAGTATTTAAATGATAGCAAAAATACATTTTGTTTACCTTGGCTCTTGTTGTAGTGGTTGAATAGAAGAATGATCCTGAAGCAGAGGGATCCCTGACTAGAATTATGCTTTCATGGAATTGTCTAAGGCAAAAAGCACTTGGTCGGTCTGTCAATCTGGGACATGAGATTATGCCTCGCTTCATGAAATCAAAATTGTCAGCCAGGGAGAGGAAGCCTGGTAAGGGACGCGGTGCCTCTTCTTCTAGCTGTAAGATTTCTTTCCTGCTTGAGTTTTTGTGATTTCGTCTTTTTTATTTTTGTGTAAGTATATTTGAGATGTGGTTTTTGTGTGTAGAGTTATTAGATCATCTTCCAGGATTGCCGGTCTTGGTCTTTCCGAGATAAAGCCTGGCTTTGCTAAGATTGCTGAGACGAAATATGGGAGTCGGGGTGGTGAAAGCACTACTCCTCTGATGATCCAGGCTCCCACGGAGCATCATCTCCATAAGGAATCCTTGGTTTTCTTAGCCATGACAGCCATGTTGAGAAGAGGAAGAGGAAGGAGGAGTTTCCTGAACCCTCTACGCAGGCATCAGGGAGGTCAGGGCTCGGTTGGGTGATGTGCAGGCTGCAAGGGAGGAGATCGATAGCTACTCCTCTATGTCTAAAGACACAATGTTTGCATTTTCCGACGAGAATGGTGCTGTTAAATTTGTGGCTGCTCTGAAGTATTCGAGGGATGTGCTTGCTAATCTGTTCAGTCTTGCTTAGGAGGTAATTTCCCAAAGTGCTTGTCTTTTAATCTCTTTCTGTTTGATAGTTTTCTACTTGATCTGATAGCTTTTATCTGAACAACATGTAACTTCTGCCTTGCAAAGCGCTTGCCAAATCAGAGCTGCCAGGTCAAAAATTAAAAGGCTGGAAAACAATGTCGGTGATCTTAATTCAGCTCGGGAGCAAATTAAGATTTTGGTTAAGATGATTTGTGCTGAGGTGGTTGTGCTGAGGAGTAAACTTGGTTCTCCCCAGGTATCTCTGAGGTCCCTGGAACCTATTTAGAAAAAGGTTTCTGGTCTTGAAGCGGAATTGGCGGCTTCTACGGCTGAGTTATAGGCAGAGAAGCAGACGGTCCAAGAATTACATGGAAAAAATGAAGAGCTCGCTTGTGAGAAGGAGGCGTTGCTGGGAAAAATTTAGGACGCTGTTCATTATTTCTTTGGAAAAGAGAGAGTGGGTGCTATAAAAGAGCCAGTGAAAGTCATGCCTTATTGGAACCCTGAGCCTGACATGGCTGAGTTGGATGCTGCCTTTCCCGAGTTCAAAGATGATGATGGTGATTAGGTAGATTATCCTCCTTTTGAGCATGCTAAGGATGTGGGTGTTGAAGGTGCTAGTTCTACTACTGCTTCCAAGGCAGGTTACCTTTTTATTTTAATTAGAGTTGTTGGGTTTTGCCTATCCAGAGGGGATGTCCCTGGGAGAACAATTTGGTTTTATTTGTGTTGAATGAAACTGATATGGGTTTTTGCCTATCCAAGGGGGTTGTACCTGGAAGAACAATTTATTTGTGATGATTGTTTTGATAAATGGGTGTTTATTTAGTAAACAGTTGTTATTGCCTTTTCCAACATTATTTGTGGGACACACTATTTTGGAGTTTATTGTCTTGGAATAGAATTTGTAATTGGTCTTGTCTATTTGAGATAATAATGCTTGTGTGATAGATTTTTTTGGCCCTCTGCCTGTTAAGAGGGCTTATTTATGTAGAGGGGATGCCTGTTAGGAGGCCTGGTTGGTGTAGATGGGGAGAGCCTGTCAGGAGGGCTTATCTGGTCCTCAGCCTGTCTGGAGGGCTTTGAAGCGAGTAGGTTGGATCTTTCAACTTCATACTAGCTTATATTTTGTACTGAGCTTAGTATCTGTAAAATTTAAAACAAAATAGTGAGATATATTGATCTTTGTTATGTTTGATATTTGTGAAGCATTAATCTGGAATGCTGGTTAGGCTAGTTGAGTGGCCCTCAATCCCGAGCATGTTGTTTGAATATACGTAATAGGAACATGTAAGTAGAAAAACAAAGGTTTCAGGATTCATAAATAAGGAATTTATTGGAATATATATATATATATAGATGGGAATTGTTGTCTTAATATGCGATTAAACAAGTAGCATATACATTATAGGCATAACTCAAGAAACATGTAATTTAACCTAGGCATATCAGGCAACTATTTTTTAAGGTGGGATATCTTACCTGATTTGGAATGAGATTTATACATGAAAGAGCTTTAAGTGTGTTATGTTCCAAGCTCTTGGTATCATTTCCCCATCTAGCGTTTGTAGCATGTATTCTCCTTGATCGACTACTGAATAAATCAGGTAAGGGCCTTCCCAACCTGGAGCTAGTTTGACGGCTGTCTTATCTTTTGTATTTGGTAAGACTTCGTGTAGTACAAGATCTACTTTCCTAAATACTCTAATGTTGACATTCTTGTTATATATTCCTACTACTGTTTGATGGTAGGACGCCAGTCTCATCTTGTGCTGCATCCCTGAGTTCTTCAGTTAAGATTAGGCTGTCCTGCACCAAGGGTTTATTACCCTCAATGGTATTCAAGCTGCATCGAAGTGTTGGAACCTCCTTTTCGGCTAAGATGACTGCTTCACATCCATATACCAGGGAATATGGGGTATGACTTGTTGAAGTTTTTGGAGTTGTCCTATCAGCCCAAAGTACAGGTGGCAATTTTCCAGCCCATCTTCCTTTTCTTCGTTCAAGCTTTTTCTTCAGGCAACCAATGACTATTTTATTGCTTGATTCCGTATGGCCGTTAGCTTTTGGATAACCTGGTGTTGATGTTACCAGGTTGATATTCCATTGATCAGATAAAGCCTTTTTTCTTTTGCCAACGAACTGAGTTCCATTATAACATATTATATGTGCTGGAAACCCGTATCTACAAATTATGTTCTTTTTTATGAAAGAATTAGTTCATGTTCCTTGATTTGCCTGTATGACTCTACTTCAATCCATTTTGAAAAGTAGTCAGTCATTGCTAACAAGTACACTTTTGGTCCAGGTGCCTGAAATAATTTGCCCACAATATTCATTCCCCATTTCATAAACGGTCCCGGAGCAGAAATTGAATGCAGAAGTTCTGATGGTTGATGGATATATGGAGCATGAATTTGACAAGCTTCACACTTTGATATATATGCCCAGGCAATCGGCCCTCAGCGTTGGCCTGAAATAGCATGTCCTGAGAACCTTACTTGCCATGCTTCTTCCTTCTTTGTGGTTGCCACATTCTCCATCGTGTATTTCCTGGAATACTGTTTGCGATTCATCCGGCTCCAAGCATCTTAGATATGGTCAAGACTGCGATATTTTAAACATGGTGTTACTTATGATAGCATAAGTTGAAGCTTTAATTCTTAGTGCCCTTGCTTCTTTTTTGTCTGATGGTAATATGCCATTCAGGAACCAGTCATAATAAGGTTTTCTCCAGAATCAATATTCGTGTCAACTGGACATACTATATTGTGCTTATTAATGGCGGGCTCAAGTATATAAACAAGGGGGATTTTATCAAAAAAAGTTGGATTAAAATTCGATCCCATGCTGGCCAGAGCATCAGCCTGAGTATTTAGGTATCGTGCGATTTGATCAATATTAAATGAAGGGAATTTATCAGCAATATTTTTCGCAATTGTCAAATACGCAATCATTTTTTAATCTTTTGCAACATAAATTCCTTTTATTTTGTTTCTAGTTAAAAGAGAGTCAGGTTTTACCTTGAGGTTCTGTACTCCTAATTCCACACTTACCTTTAGTCCAGCGATGAGAGCTTCATATTCAACTTCGTTATTTGTTGCTTTGAATTCGCAGCTGATAGCCTAGGCTATTATATCTCCTTGTGGTGATTTGAGAACTAATCCTAGGCATGTACCCCTCATGTTGGTTGCGCCATCGATGTAGACGGTCCATTTCTGGTCTAATCCTTTGGTCTCCAGGGTATTTACTTCTTTCACTAAGTCAGGCTCTAAATTGGAACTAAAATCAGCCACAAAGTCAGCCAGTGGTTGGGACTTAATGGCAAATGTCATATGTACTAAGATGAATTGACCATTTGGACATTATGCCTCCGAGCGGTGGTAGTTGATGCTACTACCATAAGCACAGCTATTGCCCGTCACCACACTTACCTTTAGCCCAAAGAATCTATGTGTTGATCAAGTTGCGTTCTACCAAAGAGGTCACGCGAGAAAGTTGTGGTTCCGGGAGAGAGTAGTTATGAAAGAGTACTTCAATGAGAATAGGGAGGAGGCAATACCGTAGAGAGAGTTTAAGGCTGAGATGAGGACCGGGTTTGTCCAGAGCACGTAAGACGAAAGCTGAGAGCTGAGTTTGACTCATTCTGGATGACTAAAGAGATGACCGTGACGGACTACTACAACAAATTCATGGAGTTGGAAAGTTATGCCGATGATATGAAGTGGAGATAGGAAGCTGATAAAAAATCTGGGCAGGCGGAGCGGTTGGCGGAGATGACGAAGGAGGTTAAGGAAAAAATGTATAAGAAGAGGAAGGCAACTAGTGATGGTGGAGGT